>CM071924.1:24477295-24786280 GCA_016081115.2 Rehmannia glutinosa
TTGAATATTGATAAGTTTTTTTCTTGTTTTCTATCATATGTCCTGGGAATGCAGCCCACTATCCATGTACCAGGTTCCTTGGCACTCAACTCTTCCTTGAACCCGCAATCACGAAAATCGGTTTAGGCACCCATACTTGCTTCGGGTCCCGAGGGTTAGGCTATAAGATGATCCAACCAACCTATAGCCAAAGGACTTGACTCTAAGAGGTTGCCATCTATCAGTGCCATAATCATAGTGCACATTAGCAAATTGCTTCGGGGTTTTAGGTTCATACAGTTGTCTCTTTTGTCTATATGCCTGTGTGTGTGTTTTAGCAATTGCTTTCTTAGGATTATTGTGATAATTCTGAGTGTAGTGCTTGGGTGCATATGTGTGTTGATAATAGCTCTTTGCCTTTGGAATGACCTTTGCCGAAGTTTTGGTCTTGCCATCAGGCTTGTATTCCATAGGTCTTTGATGATGTTTCACATTATTCCAATCAGCATAGTTTGGATAGTTTCTACCATTCTCATCATATGTGTTTCTCTGATGAAACTTTTGGGGTTTTTGGTAGCTCTGTTTGCTTTTCACAGAGTATTTTCTGTATGGAGTTTGCTAAGGAACTCGGCTGGATTTCTTCTCAGTTGTCCTCTCAGCATACTCAACTAGTTGTTTTTCCTTTCCTTTGTATCCAAGGCCGCTTTATTTGTGATTGTGCTTAGGAGTGTATGTGGTGCAACATTTGGTGTTTTGATTTTTGAGATGCTTCATTGCTTGAAGATCCTTTTTTCCAAAATCACTCTTGGAGTTTGACTGCACAAAGGAATTAAACCCTATGCCTATCTTATCTCCACATTCTTTTTACTCATGATAAGATCATCCAATGATTGGATCCCTTTGTAAATGAGGCAATCACATTTTTTAGATTTTTCCTCTTTTCTATAGCAAAGCCTAACCCCGCTTATGATCTTAGCATTCTCAATTTCAACTTAGTGTTCTCATCACCTATATGACTCAGAGTACTCAACTCTTTAGTCACCGTGAGTTGTGGCTTTTAATATGGCATTTTCTCATTTAGGATTGTGTGTGAGGATTTTATGTGCTCAAAATCTTTTCATCATTTTGCCTAATGAATCATAAAGATCAGTGGGTGATGAAGTGTGCGTATCACACCATCGCTACTTGAATCAATGGGATGAGTTAGAGTGCACCTCATCTTCTTTGATCTGGTTGATCTTGTTCTTTAGCCATAAGGCGGATCATGGCCTCTTCTTCAGAGTCACTTGAGTAGTCGGCTTCACTACTCTCAATCTGGCCGCTTTTTAGACTTGGTGTCTCGGCATTTCTGTTGACACAACATGGTTTTCTTCTTTTCCTCGTCTTCTTTCTCTCAAGATTTCTCTTTCTTCATTCTTATATTTGTTGGATCGTGGATAGGAACAATCAATCGCAAAATGTCCTCGGGTTGTCTCCAGATTCCAACACGGGTTCTCACTCTCTTTCTGTTCTTGGGTTATCGCTCTACGATATTCAACCATTTGATGCTCGGCTCTCTTGGGTGGCCTATCTTCCCTGACTTAGGGAGTTGAATGTCTCCTGGAGGTTTCACCCTTGTTTCTTTTATAGTTCTTATTGAAGAACTAGTTGAATCTTTAACCATTAGGGCAATCTCCTCCTGGTTTATGGCTTCAGCCGTTGGGTTTTTCAAGGTCGGTCTTTCCTCAAAGCAGCCTTCTTCTCCTTCAACCGTGATCTTCTCTTATTGCAGCCGTGTTCACTTTCAATATTTGCAGTGACCCATCCTCTATCACAAGCCATATTTCATCGTATAGAGCAGATAAATGAGCATGCATACGAATTTTTCAATCATCAAATTCTTCAATAGTGAACATAGGAATGCATGTCAAATTTGCGTCCATGATAATAACTTTGTTTAAAAGTGAAATATTTTGAAAATACAAGTGTTTAAAACCTTTTTGAAAAGATAGAGATCTAGTTCAATAACGGTCTGGAAGGCTCAATGAACAACCGCTCGATACCACTAGTAGGTCCCAAGGGTATGAGTAAGGTTTAGAAGAGGGGTGAATAAATCTTACCAACTTTTCGATTTTAGTCCTTTTTAAATATAACAGAGTTAACCCAAACAACTTTGTCCTTGAGGGACAGCTAAGTTAGTTATTCAGCTGAGTTAGCCACTCAACAAACGATAGAGCTGTTGATAAAATAACTCGGTTGTTTAACCTAAACTTTAACTTGGTTGTATTGGTTTTATCGTGGAAGACTTAACACCCTTGATTTGTTTTAAGTTTGTTTTAACACTTGATTTTTAGCACTTGGTTATTAATCGTTGGATAGCAAATATGAGTTTTATCACAGATATGATGTAAGTATGTTAAATGTAAATGTCTTTGAAAGATAAATGACACATATAATTTTTATAGAGGTTCGAAGATGGGGTAATTCTTCTAATACTATCTTCTCCAACTCCTGGAGGAATCCACTATGTAACAGATCGGTTTACAACGTGGTCAACGATCTAGAGATATCCTTGGTCACACATTTGGCTTCTCTTGTGACTCAACTTCTTCACAGGCGATTTGCTTGCACTTATTTCAAACCACTTCTCAAGCTCTGGATTTGATCACGAAGCCCTCCAATAACTTGATATTGGTTCAACTTGAACCTTCCTACAATCCTCCTTGGAAAGTAGACCCTTTTGATTCTTCAAAAGTTTCCTCTTCAATAGATTTGAAGTTGTCTTTCCTTCACGACTTTGTGTTGGATCGATTTCCCGTCTTTCGTGCTTGAGGATTTGCTTGAATATACTTGAGAATATTGCAGGTTAATTGCTTGAATATTGCTTGGTTGTTCGTGGTTCAAGAAACCTTTTTCAATAAATTCCTCATCCTTTTTTATAGTGCACTTTTGAAATTTTGCCCGTTGAAGAGATGTGCTAATTTCAAAAGTCACTTTGTGTTCGTTGGGCTTGTCTTGTGCGATCCTTGATGTTGACATTTCTCATATTAAATGTCTTTGCAAAGATTTCGGACTTTACGACACGGTGCAAAGTGCTTCCCATTGGTTTATTCTTCTTGCACAAAATTGGTACTAACACTTTACTTCGACAACTCGGCATGTTACTATTCCGAGTAATGATCTTGACTTTCATCAACGGATCTAACTCGGCTTGTCTTGACTTGATTTCTTTGTCTTTTAATCCCCAGGTGACTTAGTCGCGCTTCAATCCTTGGATGACTCTAATCGCTCACTTCAACTTGAGACTTGGCTTCCCGAGTTGACTTGTGACTCTTCTCACTGCATTCTCGGTGATTCTCCTTGATCGAGTTCTTGACTTTCTTCTTTGCCATACTTTGGGCCATAAATGAGTCTTCAATTTAGTCTCCGGTTGACTTCTTGTATTTTCTTGGCATACCGACTTGACTCGACTCTCTCGTGCCTAACTATTACAATACAAATTACAAGGAAAATGGGGTGGCAATTTTGTAGTTTAAGTTTTACATGGTATCATCAAAATCTACAAAATAAATATCCTAACAAAATTAAGCAATGCGAAGAAGGTATTTATATTTCACAATCAAAATATACAAAAGAACTTTTGAAGAAGTTCGGCATTGAAGAAGGAAGAATCGTCTCTACTCCTATGGCAACCAATATCAAGATTGACAAAGATGAAAAAGGCAAGTCGGTTGATGAATCCAAGTATCGAGGTATGATTGGTAGTTTACTTTACTTAACAGCAAGTAGACTGAACATTCTTCATGTCGTATGCCTATGTGCTCGTTTTCAAAGCAATCCTAAAGAATCTCATATGAGTGCCGTTAAAAGGATTTTTCGATATTTAAAAGGCACTATTCAATATGGTTTATTTTATCCAAAGAATGAAAATTTTTCTCTTACTTGTTATAGTGATTCTGACTATGCGGTAAATATTGATGATCAAAAAGTACTTAGAATCATGTTAATTTTTAGGCGATTGCCTAGTTTCTTGGTTTTCAAAGAAACAAAATTGTGTTTCACTTTCAACGTCCGAAGCCGAATATATTTCCACGGCTTTTTGTTGTACTCAACTTCTTTGAATGAAATAAACTTTAGCAGATTACAAATGCTCTTTTGAAAATGTTCCTATCTTTTGTGATAACATATCCTCTATAAATATTGCTCAAAACCCGGTTCATCATAACCGTACTAAACATATTGAGATTCGACATCATTTTCTAAGGGATTGCGTTTCAAAACGAAAAATTGAGATATCTTTTGTACCATCTCAAGATCAATTAGCCGACATCTTTACAAAACCGCTATCTTCCGAGACTTTTGCTTCAATACGAGCTCATTTAGGCATAATGCATATTGAATGAGGTCTATGTTTGCAATTAGCACGTTTTAAAACTTAGGAGCGAAAAATCGGATTTTTGGATCAAATTTCAGAAGTTTTTCAAAAATGACTTATCCAAAGTGACCAATCGGGGTGAGGTCGACTGGTTGCCCTCTACCTGGACCGTCGACATCACCCGACCGGTCGCCTCCCTCGATTTTTGGATAAAATGTCTTTGTTTCCCAGACTTAGCCATTTTTGGCTCTACCCTCCATTTTTCGACCCCTTTGCAATTTTCACACACAATTCACTCCAAATGAATTTTGTTGTATAAATTCTATATCTTGGACTTCATATTACTCGTTTATCGTCATTGTTGCTCATCTTTACCGATTAAATGGTAAGAATTCATATCCTTTATCTCAATTGGGTTGAACCCTTGAGAACTTGATATATCGTCTATATCTTGCTGCAATTTATATATGTTTGTGATGAGCTTATTAATTGTTGTTGATAACTTTTTTGGCTTGATTACATTTACAAAGGCTATATATATCTTTTGTTTTATTCGACGCACGCCAAGTGTTCGATAAAATCTTTCAATGAAAATTTCATATTTTACATGATTCTCTCGATTTCAAAGTCTTATAAGTTTATGTTAGATAAATATTTTTAACATGATTTTGATGATTTTGTTTAACTGAGTTTTTACACCAAAACAATGTCCCTAAATGTTGTCCAAATACTCCCAATTGATTTAAAATATTTTTACTAATTTTTTGGAGTATTTCTTGAAGTTTATTTTTGACAAAAATCGGACAACACTTCTATTTTGAGGTCAACCGGTCGCCCTAGAGGGCATCCCGTACCTGAAAGTCGAAATTTGAAACATAAACAAAGCTGGGGATAAAAATAGGGAGGTCGACCGGTGTGGTCAACAGTCGACCAGTGCCTGGACAATGGCTTGATTAGAGAATCATTCTTGTATTGAAAAATGAGGAGTGCAACCGGTCTAACAGGGGGTCGACCAGTCGGACCCCCCGTCGATCGGTCCCCCTGTGTAAAATAGTGCGATCTATTTTCAAATTTCTATTTCTACTCGACCGGTCGATCTATGTTTTTGACAGCAAAATTCAAACCGTTGAACAACCATATTCTGCAAGATTTTCTTTAACAATTTTGTACTATATTTCTACATCTTGTGATCTTCTTTTTGTAGACAAAAGTGGAGATGGAGGAGCCTATGTTGGAGATCCAATCTTGAAGACTCTCCTATAAATAGAGGAAGATTTGAAACAACAAAGACATAACAACACAAGCAAACACGCAACAAGAAATCTGCAAATTTCTCTAAGCTTTCACATTCAACATTCTTGTTGTATCATAGTCTAAGTATTTCACTTTCACATCTTGAGGTCAGGTTTAATTCTTGATTACACTTGCACTTCAAAGTTGTATACTTCTTTATCGAGTTGTAATCTTGAATTTGTGTTCGTCATTCAACACAGGATATCCTTGTGAGTGTTCTTGTGGTAAGAACACACTTGGGTGATCTAGGTGTTAGGTGTTAGAAGACTGTGGTAATCTTCTTATTGAAGAGTTTGGTGCTCTTTTGAGGTGTTGAAGAATTTGGTGTTCTTCAAGATGGAAGATTGTGGTAATCTTCACAAGGTGCCGTAGAAGATTGTGGTAATCTTCAAGGGAGATTGTGGTAATCTCCAAAGAGGTGTTGTAAGGTGATGTTGTAATAATTTTGGTAATTATAAATAAAACCTTTTTTCTATTTTTGAAATCCATCCTGGAGATACTGGGGTGGCAGAGGATTAGGCCCTAGGTGGGTTGAATCGACGTGTGTTGTTTATTTCCCGCATCTTCATTCTTGTCATTGCTTATTCATTAGAAAAAATGGCATAATTCTGAAAATCGGCATAATCTATTCACCCCCCTCTAGATTATCGTAGCCACTTGGACTAACAGTTTATAGAGATCATGTTTTTCAAATCAAATGAGCTTTTACAAATCAAATTATAGATTTTCCCTTTTCTTTGGAATTTAAGCTTCATTATTCGAAAAGCTCGATAAATCGGTCCAAATGCGCACTTTGATATGATTATTTGATGTTTTATCGTGCTAACATTATTTTTGATGATTCCAAAGGGCGAGAAACAGGAAATAAGCTCTTTAGCTCAAAGAAGCTAAAATAAGCTCGCGAAAAAAAGCTATATGTTGTGGCTCCTAAAAGCCAAAAGTTGTATATCATACTTAGTCCATTTGATGTGTTATGGACTTTATACTTGCTTGACGATGTCTTTTTGACAGGGGGAGCTTCTAAGCTCATTATATTCAAGTTTTCATTGTAAAAGTTGAGCTTTTAGCTTTTGTTTAATTGTTTATATATTTATCTTGATGTGCATGTTGATAGGGGGAGTTTTTACAAATGTTCTTGAAAATCTTTACTCCCATCCTTATGACTATTATGCATGGAATGCTGTCGCTCAAAACGAATAGTTATTTTTTGACCGGAAAATTTGTTTTGTTTTCAAAATCGACCTCTTAGAATTGTTTTGGTTTGTAATCATCAAAAAGGGGGAGTTTTTTAGATAAATATTTTATCATGATTTTGATGATTTTGTTTAACTGTATTTTTACACCAAAACAATGTTTCTAAATGTTGTCCAAATACTCTCGATCGATATAAAATATTTTTACTAATATTTCGGAGTATATCTTGAAGTTTATTTTCAACAAAAATTGGACAACACTTCTTTCTCGTGTTGGACCGGTCGCCTGCCGAGTTGAGTTTTTAAAACAAAACGGGATGGAGAGATTTTCAAGGGTCGGCCGTCGGCCCGGAGGTCAACCGGTGTGGGTGATCGGTGCCTGTGTTGATTGCTCAAGATACTGAGAACTCCCCGTATTTGATTTTGGGGCATGGCAACCGGTCCACACGGGTCGACGTCCAACCCCATGGTGAGTGGTCCCCTGTGTATTTTCATATGAAAACTTTCAAACCCTTGTTTCTATTCGACCGGTCGCTATATACTTTTGATAGCAAACTAACCGTTTAGCGTGCAGACAACTTTTTCTCATTTTAGGGGGTTAATTTCTAACAGCTATAATCTTGATTTTAATTGCATTTTTTTTGTAGAAATCAAACTCCAAGAAGGAGCCTATGTTTGGAAATCAATCCAAGACCTCCCCTATAAATAGAGGAAACATTCAAGCAACAAAATACAACACAACAACACAAGCAAATACATACAAGCAAACACGTTGTTCTTCATTGTCATACTTCTTGTTGTAATAGCCTAAGCTCTTGCACTTGCACATTTTGAGGTCTAGGCTTTTATTCGATTACACTTGCACTCAAAGTTTGTATACTTCATTATCGAGTTGTAATCTTGAATTTTGTCAATCATCCAAAACACGATATCCGCGTTGTTGTTCTTGTGGTAAGAGCACACTTGGGTGATCTTAGGTGTTGAAGAGTGTGGTACTCTTCATAGATGAAGGAAGATTGTGGTAATCTCCTTGAAGGTGTTGTAAGAAGATTGTGGTGATCTTCAAAGGTGGTGGTGTAATAGTTGTGGTAACTATTAATAAAATTATTTTTGTTTTTTGAAATCCATCCCGGAGATACTGGGGTGGTAGAGCACGTAGTCCCTAGGTGGGATGAAGCTCTATAAATTATTGTGTGTTGTTTATTTTCTGCATGTATACTCTTGCTATCATCTTCATATTCGAAAAAGATGGCAAAACTCGAAAAATCGGCATAATCTACTCACCCCCCTCTAGATTATCCTAGCCACTTGGACTAACAAAACCTGCCTCTAGGGTTAGACCTGCTTTTAATGGAAGACCTGCCTCTAGGTAAGGCCTACTTCTATGGAAAGACCTGCCTCCAGGGTTAGACCTGCTTCTATGGGAAGACCTGCCTCCAGGGTAAGACCTGCTTCTATGGGAAGACCAGCCTCCAGGGTTAGACCTACCTCCATGTTCTGACCTATCTCTACGGAAAGACCTAACATGCATTAAATGCGGAAGTAACATTAGTATGTGACATAAAGCATAAAGGTGGGAAAACCTGACATGCATTAAATGTGGAAGACACATTAGGATGTGGCATAAAGCATAAATGTGGGAAGACCTAACATGCATTTATGTGAAGGACACCTTGATGTGACATAAAACATAAAGGTGGGATAGACCTGCAGAGAAATAAGTACAAGTATGGTAGACCTACATAGAACTATCCATGAGGCATTATAAAAGGGGTAAAACTATCATCATCTTATCCATCTCTTTTACATTCAATTTTTCCATATTTTTATACACACTTCTTTTATTTACTAACTTGATCGTCGGAGTGGTAACGCCGGAATCCTTCCAGTAGTCTTGTGTAGGAAGACGGCGGATGATCGAGTTAGGAATCTTGGGAGGTCTCAATTTTTGGACCGATGAATAATGATATAAATATCATACCTACTATTTTAGTAAAAAATTCAAGAAATAATTTAAAGCTACTATACAGTCTATATTCTATACTTGTGATATGGCATCAGCTATGCTAGGCCAACTCATCTGACGGGTTCGTCATGGTCAGATCTGCTAGAGTTGACCGCTATACTTTTGGAGCGGTGCAACTCGGACATTGGGTTAGGTTTGACTCATGTAGACCTGAACATGGAGTGCAAGACTAGGGATTCATTGAAGTAACATTAGCTTGGATGGATGAATTTGGAGCTAAGGATTTCAAATTTATAATAATAAATCCATTGAGGTTATATGGATGAAGTCATTTTGGAGGATTTCAAATGTGAGGCCCGACTTTTATCAACATAAGACACGATATTGTATAGTGATGAATTATTTGGCTAAGTGTCACAAACATATTATTAATGAAACGTGACGTGATTTTATTTATTCCTTCCAACGTCAAATTACACTTTCTTATTTTCGAGCGTACCAATTTTAATTCCTTCTCTAGTATTAATATTTGATTGATTAAGTACGACTTTAGAAATATTGGACCTCGATAATTTAGGAGTACATTTCAATCCTTATCAAATATTCCACCTTATTTTATAATACATCCCCAACTAATTTCTAATTTATTTTGAGAACTACACATTTTTATTTCAAATCCTTAATTTTAAACTCCTATATATTTATCTATGAATACTTATACATTTGTTTCCCTCAATTTTACAACAAAAAAGAAAACAATTTTTTTTATCATCATATGCCCTTATTTTCGGCCATATCCTTTTAAAATGGGGGAATTAACTCATTGTTTCTATTATTATTTTTTATTATTTTTGTATCTCAAACAAGATTTAATTATGAGACCAAAAAAAAAAATTGACATTTTTCCCCTTGAAATTGGCCATATGAGAAAAAGTAGGGATTAATTTCATTTTTTTTCTCTAACCTACAATATTTTAAAAAAAATTACCCTACTAATCCCACTACCCTAATAATTAACAAAACCAAAAAAAAAATAACCCATATTTGGCCATTACATAGGAAAACACAACAAAATTCATCTCATCTTACTACAACTTACAAACTCTCTCAATACACTCTCATCCAATACTTAGACACACACAAAATAATCCTCTTCATCTTGTTCCCATTTGGCCGAAAATTTCCACACAATTAAGGTAAGAAATTTTCTTTTCTTTTCATTTTCATTTTATCTTCTTGAAACCTCAAACATATACCTCTAATTTCTAACTTGATGAATCCTTCTTGTTGAGGTACTCCTAGAGGAATTTTTCTTGAAGAATTAAGAGACCTAGACTTGACTACAAGCTTGAAGAAGAACTTCAAGACTACACACTTTTAAGATGAGAAAATTGTGGTTTTAGTATTTTTTCTCTTGACAACTTGGGGAATTAATTCTTGACTCAAGGATTTGTATTTTTGTAGCTTAAGGACTGACCTATACAAGTTTAAGTTGAAGTTAGATGTTTGAAGAGAAAAATTCATTTTTGGGGACTACTTGAGGACATTAAGGTAAGTAGTAGCCATTTGGTACTAGTGTATTTCTTTAAACTTGAGACTTTAATTTCAGAGGAAATTGCACTTTTGGTCCCATAAGAAAAGGGGTCAAGCACTTTTAGTCCCAAACGATTGTTTTAAGCACATTTAATCCCATATGATTTAAAAGTTGCAATTTTAGTCCCAACACTAACGGAAAACTTAACTGGTCGTTAACTCTATTCTTACGGGACCAAAAGTGCATTTTATCAGAAAATTAATTAAAAAGAAAAGAAAACAAATCTGAAAAATTATCAAACAATTTTTTAATTATTTTCAATTTATTAAAAAAGATATAAAAAAGCTCCAAAAAATTTAAATCTAAAAATTAAAATATAAAAAATATGATGATTTGTTTAAAAAAATTGAAGTTATTTTCATATCCCAAAAATTGCAAAAACAAGAAATGTGAAAATTGTTAAAAAAAAAAACTATACACTTGTTTAAATATCTGAAATTTATTTAAAATATTTTAAAATTCTAAATTAAAAAAACTCAATATTAATTTCAATATACAATTAAAAATCTAGAGAATTTTCTTAAAATCTGAAAAAAAAAAAAAAAAAAAAAAAGGATTAAGAACTGAAAATCGAAGATTTTGAAATTATTAACCAAAAAATATGATTATTTTAAAAATTCCAAAAAGGGTAAAAACATTGATTTGTTTACAAAACTAAAATTATTTTAAAAAATATGAAAATTCACGAAAAATACTGAAATTGGTTTTAAAACAATCCAAAATTTGTTTAAAAGTCTTAACATTATTCCAAAATCTGGATATTAAAATCTGATAATTTTTAAAAAACTTGAGATTATTTTAAAATATTTTTCAAGTTTTAAAAAGTGTTTTTGATTTTTTGTTTTGGAATTTAAAATATATTGAAAAATTTAAAGTAAATGTCAATATTTTTTAATAAAATGATTTGTAGTTATTTTGAACAAGTTATATATTTTGTTTTTAAAATTTTTAAATTTTAAAATAATTTCCATTTCTTACTATTTTTTGTTTTTAAAAAAAATTATCATATTTTTAGATTTTAATTTTTAGATTTTAAAATATTTTTGGGATTTTTTATAAATTTTTAAATAAATTGAAAATAATTTGGAATTTTATTGAAACATTTTTCAAATTTGTTAGACATTTTTCAGATTTTTCAAATAAATTTTCTATTTTTTTTATTTAATTTCCGGATAAATTCACTTTTGGTCCCGTAAGAATAGAGTTAACGACCAGTTAAGTTTTCCGTTAGTTTGGTACTAAAATTACAACTTTTGAATCATATGGGACTAAATGTGCTTAAAAAATCATTTGGGACCAAAAATACAAATTGTGGGGCTAAAAATACTTGACCCCTTTTCTTATGGGACCAAAAGTGCAATTTCCTCTTTAATTTTAACACCAAAATATGGTTTGGATGCCATATAGGGGCTTACCTTCAAGAGTTTGAGTCAAGAAGTTGATACAAAGAAGAATACTTCATTTTAAACCACAACCCGAAAATTACTACGAGGTGGGTGAAAAATATTTCTCCACAAAAATGCATCATCTCTCTAATAGTGCAAAAAAAATGTATGCTCATTATGAATTTTAGCAAGTTTTTATGAGATTTATGTTTTAATGAATTTTTGAGAAAAATAAAAAGATGAGTATGATATTTTTCTTGCATAAAATGTTGATAAAATTGATCATTATTATGCTTTTATGATTTATGATTCTATGAATATTTAAATATATTTTAAAAATATTTAATATGAGTTTTTATATATTATTGGAATTCTCGACTTGTAACTTGTGTAAGAAAAATCGAAGCTTGGGTTATTTTTAATTATTGTGAAATATGGGGCCAAAAGTGTAAAAATGAAAAACTATGAAGGTCACCTCTAAAAATTCAAAACATTGGACCCAAGGCTCTGTAAATTTTATATATAAAGTGACTTGAAAGATTGGGGCAAGAAAATATAATAAGGAATAAGTTTTACATCAAAATGTAAAATTGTAAAATTTAAAGGACCAAAATCATAATTTTTAAAATTTGGGCCGTCAAGGTGCCTCAAAAATTTTCTGACTTATTGATAATAGTATTTTGAACCTTTAGATCAAATTTTATAACCATCCAACTTGAAACGAACCTTTAACGACAAAAAATTGTAATATTCGAAAATGAGGTACCTAACTTTCGAATTTTTCAAAACAGTTTTAATAACAACTTATTATTGTCTTAAGAAGTATTTGAAAATTAGAATCATCACAAAATCCTTCCCGGTTTAGGAGTTACATAATTTTAAAATATCAAGTCAAAAACTACAATTTCTGGAAACTAGAGGGCGAATCGGCAAATTTTATCAAAACGTCCCGAGCCTCGGAAATATAACCCTCTAGAAATTTAGAAATTTTTGATAGTAACCTTACCCATTTCCGAGTCCGGAATTGAAACTTGTCAAATTTAGAACCCGGTAAGGAAATATTCTCCTTAGTAAAAATGATTTTTAGTATTAAATTTGCTAAGGACCTTGAAATTGATATTTCAAATTCGATACCTTATAAAATTTTAAAATATAAATTTTCATACTTATCTAACAAAAATATCGAGTTTGAACATAATGCATCGAATCAAATATTAAAACCGGCTAGATTATCCACCCGATAACTAGACCGCGAGTTTTATTTTTAAATAAATACCGGATATCGTATGACCAAGATCATTCCGGACTTGCTAACCGATTTTATAAAAAATTTCGAACGAGCAAGATAGTACTTAGAAGAGAAATCTTGAAGTGAAGATTTAAGTAAACGTAAAGTGGAATTAAATGTGAAGTGAAATGTGAAGTGAAATGAAATTTAAAGTGAAAAGTGAAGTGAAATGTGATGTGAAATGATAAGTGGAAGTGAAAATGAGAATGAAAGTGAAAAGTAAAGTGAAAATTTAAAGTGTGATATTGGCTTCGGCCTTATCCAAGTGGGATATCGGCTACGGCCCTATCCAAGTGAAGTGGGATATTGGCTACGATCTTATCCAAATTAAGTGGGACACCGGCTACGACCCTATCCAAGTGAAGTGGGAAAATAGGCTACGACCTTATCCAAATTAAGTGAGATATCGGCTACGGCCCTATCCAAGTGAAGTGGGATATTGACTACTGCTTATCCAATTGAAAGTGGAAGTAATTTAATAAGGGCAAAAATTTGTATAGGACCGTCTTATGGATCCTATTCCGTAAGATGGATCCTACCGCGACCCGCCCCAGCTCCAACCCGCGTTGACACTGTCAATTTAAAAAAAAAAAAATCTGGCATCTAATACCCCTAACACGCTAGGCCCAAGCCCAACCCGCTCGCGCCCGTCCAAGAGACCCAGCCCCTGTCGCACACTTAATCAAAAAGTTAACAAATTTGCACGGTGGGAATGAACCAGGTCATACCAAGGTAAGGTGTTATTCTACCGCTAGACCACTAGTGCTTGTTGTGCATATTTAGTATAACCATGGATATAAAGCTTCATTATCATCCCTTCATTTTTGAAATTTAAATTCTCTGAATACCAAGTGATACTTTATCCGAAAATAGTGATACTTTTGAGTAATAAATATGATACTTTTAAGGTGAACATTAATACTTTTGATACATTTGATACTTGTGCTGGAAATAATGATACATTTGATATTAAATATGATACTTTTATGATGGACAATGACATTTTAAAATTTTAAATTCTCTTAAAAAAAGGTAATACTTTATTCGAAAATAGTGATACTTTTGAGTAAGAAATATGATATTTTTAAGATGAACATTGACACTTTAATTCTTATATATTAAAAAACCAAGATTTGTTTATGTACTCATTCTAGTCTCATAACTAATGCTTTTTACAGTGAAAAACTAATATTTGTGCTGGAAATAGTGATACTTTTGATGTTAAATATGATACATTTGTGATTCTTCAATTTAATGAATTTTCAATATGTGACTGTATTAAAAAAATATTATACTTTATCTCAAAAAATGGATACTTTTACTCATAAAAGTGGTACTTTTAACTTTGTCATATTTATTTTTCTTTTTCAACATCTTGAATTCATACTTGTGATTCATTTACAAAAACATGATACTTTATCTCAAAAAATGGATACTTTTACTCATAAAAGTGTTACTTTAGCTCTGTCTTATTTATTTTCCTTCGTGATTTAAAGTATCATGTTTTTTAATTTAGTGACAAATTAGAAATGAAGGAAAGAAGAAAAATAAAAAATAAATATGATATAGTTAAAGTAACACTTTTATAAGTAAAAGTATCCGTTTGTTGAGCTAAAGTATCAGATTTCTTGATATAGTTACAAACTAGGAACAAAAAAAGATAAAAAAAAAAAAAATAAATATGATGTAGTAAAGTAAAACTTTTATATGTATCCATTTGTTGATATAATGTATCATATTTTTTTAATTAGACTTGGGTTCGATTCTTAGCATTTACGTTTATAGGCGTTTTTAATTTTTTTTAATTACCAGGCATATTTATGAATGAGTTTATATAAATTGTCATACTAAATTTGCATAATAAGCACTAGTTGTGTAGTGGTAGAACACCACCTTAAGCCTATCAAGGTTGCGGGTTCGATTCTCCTATAAAGCGTTTTTTTTTAAATAAGAGGTGTTGTTGGGCTATAGGACAGGTGTTGGGTTGTAGGCGGGCTGGTGAGCTGGACGGGTAGGATCCGTCTTACGGAATAGGATCCGTAAGACGGCCCTACAGGAGACCTACTCTTTAATAAGACAATAATAATCCTTGGCTGATTCTGACCAATCTAATATAATGGTTACTGGAAATCTTTATATAAATAACGGGACAAAGTCATATGCACTCTTATGCATTGATTTTCATGAAACCATTTTCTATGCATAAAATGAGTCACACTCGCACACCGGCATCCACCCACTGAGAATTTGTGTTCTTACCCCACCTCTTTTATCAACCAGATGATGAAAGATTGTATCAGGACGCTGGCGACGATGGATCCCAAGACGTAGCCTAGTTCGGTATTGGATTATGGTTGTTATTAAAACGATGGATTTTAATTGTGATGATCTAGACTTTGAACTTATTCATTGTAATAGCAGGGCGTAGGACCCTGAAGAATAATTATTATGTTGTATTTTATTTTTTTCTGGATCCCACTGCAACCATACTCTGACTTAGTTATTCTCTTATTTATGCTTAATTGGGATTTTGTCGTTCTTTTGATGATGTTGGAAGATAGATAGGCCGGCCTAGTAAACCATATAAGTTTGGTAAATTATGTCACGACTTTCGTTTTTGGGGCATGACATCAAATCCTTATTTAGAATTATTTGAAATTATTTTCCCAAATTCTCTCTACCAAATCCAAGTCCGGACATCCAAATGCAACCTTAAATTTTCCGAATCTTCTAGAAAAGGAAGATGGATATTGAATATATATGACTCTAAATATCGAAATATGCTATATCACATTAGAAATATGAATCCAACAGGTATAAATACAGGTATTTAGGTCTGATATAGGGTGTTCAATAATTATTATTTCGCAACAATATATCCACTTAATATCTTCTATATATTTGGGATTTTGTCTAACTTGAGCATCATAGTGTATACGCTGGGATCCACCTAATCTGTTCAAGCACATCAACTTGTATATATCATGATACCTTTAAACATGATAAATTAGCACTTAACATAAATTTCTTTAGGTATAGTTATGTTCTTCACAATTAATGGCTATTTTTTTATTTAACATAATTTTACAAACTACTGTATAGTAAAATATTCAGTTAGCTAATATATTTTCTTATAACTTTTTTATTCGTCATAAATCCAAAAAAATCCGTAATATATTGTAATCAATTTTAATTATTTTTTTAGTAATTAAGCACATTAGGCATTAATAATAAGCTCCAGTACCTTCTCAAAAAAAAAAAAAAAAAAATAAGCTCCAGTAATATTTGGGGTACACATTCGGTTTGACCGAACCAAAATTTAGGTAAGCTGAAATTTCCGCCGACCAAATTTATAAACCGAAAGCCGAATCAATTTTATTAAAAGGAGGTCGTATATGAGACTGTCTCATAGATACTAGAAATGACAAAATGCCTCAAAGGGAACCCACCTTCGCCCTAAACCCGATGGAATCCATTGCATGCCCCAATTGTATCAATGGGCGGGGATGAGTTTAGATCATCCCGCCCTCAGGGCCGATCCTATCAATTTTTTGGCCTGAGTCGAATTTTAGAATTTGGCCCCTTTTTAAATACAAAATTAAAGACAACATAAAACAATAAAAACAATTGTGCAAATATATAAAACATTTCTATTATAGGTAAAATAAGATGACATCTCCCTTGAATATATATATATATATATAGGATATGGATCAAATAGGTCCTCCTACTTGGGGTAAGTCCATGGGAACACATCCTAACCATAGATCAACAATTTTGGGTGGTCCAGATTTTTAGGGCTTTTTTATGTTTATTTTTTTGTTTCAGCAATTAAAAAGGGTAGGGTGGTAATTTGGCACTTTAGAATCAGTTACTAAGATTTCATTCCCTCTTTCACGCGATTTCAGCCACTCTTCATGCACATTTTCTCTCCAGCGTTCAGTTTCAAAAAAAATTCTTTGTTGCTTATGTAGTATAAGGTTGTTGCTTATGACTTGCTTATGGAGTTAATGTATCTGTGATGCATGTGTAGTGTATATTCGTTGCTTATGTCGTATAGGCTTATTGCTTATGTAATATGGTTTTGTTGCTTATGACTTGCTTATATAGTTAATGTATTTGTGGTGCATACGTAGTGTATATTCGTTGCTTATGTAATATAGACTTGTTGCTTATGTAGTATGAGTTTGTTGTTTATGACTTGCTTATGTAGTTAATGTATCCGTGGTGCATACGTAGTGTATATTCGTTGCTTATGTAGTATAGGCTTGTTGCTTATGTAGTATGGGTTTGTTGCTATGACTTATGTAGTTAATGTATTAAGTAGTGCATACGTAGTGTATATTTGTTGCTTATGTAATATAGGATTGTTGCTTATGTAGTATGGATTTTTGCTTATGACTTGCTTATTTAGTTAATGGTATATAAAAGCACCATGACACATCTACACAAGCAACAAACTACATCTTCATAAACAAACTTGAATCGAAGTTGAGCTCAGCAACTATGACAAATTGTCTCGCAATTTTTTCACACAATAGTGCGTTGAAGAAGAAGGATAAATAATTTCTCACAAAGAGTGAGTTTATTTCATGAGAAGCGTTTCAATGAAGAAGAAGGAAGAGATATGTATGTCACGCTGATTTTCTTGGATCGGTTTGGAGAAGATGATTATAAAAGGAAACGAGAATCCGTTTTTGTTGGGGAATTTTGTGGGATTACAAATTTGACCCTCCCCCTATTTTCAGTGTGTGTCTATGATTTACATCTAAAATCACAACCATTGAAAAATCTAGATATGTGGCTAGGATTGGTCCCTATGGACTTATCTATGAGGTGGTCTCATATAACCCCTCCCTACATATATATATATATATAAATATAGGGAGAGGGTTATATGAGACCACCTCTTAGGGTAAGTCTATAGGGACCAATCCTAGCCACATATCTAGATTTTTTAATGGTTGTGATTTTAGAGCTAAAAATTCAGATTAAATGTTGGTAATTAGAGCAAGGGGTAAATTAGTCATCCTACAAAATTACCCAATATTCATAGGATTCTGTTCACATTATGATCACACAATCTATGCAAATCTTACGTCAAATTCAACGTGAACAAATCTCATTTTTCTTCTTCTTCAACGCACTACTGTGAAATCATTCATCATTCTTCTTCAACGCACTATTGTGTGGAAAATGTTGCAGACAATTTGTCATAGTTGCTAGAGCTTGAATTCAGTTCGAAGTTTGCTTATGAAGATGTAATTTGTTGCTTGTGTAGATGTGTCATGGTTTATATACCATTAACTACATAAGCAAGTCATAAACAACAAATTCATACTACATAAGCAACAAATATACACTACGTATGCACCACGAATACATTAACTACATAAGCATGTTATAACAACAAACCCTTACTACATAAGCAACAAGTCTATACTACATAAGCAACAAATATACACTACGTATGCACCAGAGATACATTAACTACATAAGCAAGTCATAAGCAACAAACTCATACTACATAAGCAACAAATCTATATTACATAAGCAACGAATATACACTATGTATGCACCACGAATACATTAACTACATAAGCAAGTCATCAGCAGCAAACCCATACTACATAAGCGATAAGCCTATACTACATAAGCAATGAATATACACTACACATGCATCACAAATATATTAACTACATAAGCAAGTCATAAGCAATAACGCTATACTACATAAGCAACAGAGAATTGTTTTTGAAACTGAAACGCTGGAGAGAGAGTATGCGTGAAGAGTGGGTGAAATCGCGTGAAAGAGGGATTGAAATCTTAGTAACTGATTCTAAAGTGTCAAATGACCACCCTATCCTTTTTAATTGCTGAAATAAAAAATAAATATAAAAAAGCCCAAAAAATCTGGACCACCCAAAATTGTTGATCTATGGTTTGGATGTGTCCCCATGGACTCACCCCAAGTAGGAGGACCTATTTGATCCATATCATATATATATATATATATATATATATATAGGATTTGGTTCAAATGAGACCACCCTCCCTAGGTGAGACAGTGTGGACTCATCTTATCCATTGATCTTAAAAAATGAAGAGATGTGATTAATTCAGTTTTTTTAATTATTTCCTAATTTTCGCTGATTTTAAGGGTAAGATTGTAATTTTGTAATTCAAATTAGTGGTCCCAGCGGATTTTATGGGCTGAAATTGACACTGCCGGATTTTGTGGCGGAATTTAAGGAACCTGTTTTCTTTCTAAATATTTTTATTTTACAGCATAGTTAGACTTCGTCTACTGCATAATTAGACATCAAATAATGCATATTTAGTTATTTTGTTGGCACTGTTTTACGAAAATAAGACATAATTGAATATAACGTACTGCATATGTAGTTATACTACACTGCATAAATACGTTCAATATAATGTATATTTAGTTATGAAAATGGGATGTTGCTTTTGGAAATTATAATAATGGGATGTTACATAATGTACTGCATATTTAGTTATTCCACAATGCATAGATAGTTTCTAGATACCACATAGTTAGTTGATTTTGTTGCATAGTTTATGACGTCTTGCATAGTTGGATATATTGTACTACATATTAGTTTTTTTAAGCTGCATAGATAGTTTTCAGATAATGCATATTTAGTTGAGTTTTGTTGCATATTTAGTTTTCGAACTCACTGTTCGTTATTTCTCTGTAATATTGCACCGATTTTTCTTGTTTTTTCTCTGTAATTTTCATGAACTGTAATTTTCGAGTTCTTCACAGTTTTCTTTATTTGCGTTAATGGACGAATGAGAGAGAGAAAGAGAGACGTGAGATTGGGGAAATTGGGAGATGTATGAGAGAGAAAGAGATTTGATTCCATTTTTGTAACTAACTTGTTATGTTATTTTACCCTACTACCCTTATATTGATTAAATTAATATTTTAATATATTTTTTATCCATTAAATCATACCCATTGATTAATAGTGAGGGATGGTTGAGATTAGTCCATTGTGTCTCACCTAGAGACATGGTCTCACTTGATCCTCCCCCTATATATATATATATATATATATAGGGAGGGGGTTATATGAGACCACCTCATAGGGTAAGTCCATAGGGACCAATCCTAGCCACATATCTAGATTTTTCAATGGTTGTGATTTTAGATGTAAATCTGCAGATTACACGCTGGAAAATAGGGGGAGGGTCAAATTTGTAATCCCACAAAATTCCCCAACAAAAACGGATTCTGTTTCCTTTTATAATCATCTTCTCCAAACCGATCCAGCAAAATCAGCGTGACATACATATCTCTTCCTTCTTCTTCATTGAACGCTTCTCATGAAATAAACTCACTACTGTGAGAAATTATTTATCCTTCTTCTTCAACGCACTATTGTGTGAAAAAAATTGCAGACAATTTGTCATAGTTGCTAGAGCTCAACTTCAGTTCGAAGTTTGTTTATGAAGATGTAGTTTGTTGCTTGTGTAGATGTGTCATGGTGCTTTTATATACCATTAACTAAATAAGCAAGTCATAAGCAAAAAATCCATACTACATAAGCAACAATCCTATATTACATAAGCAACAAATATACACTACGTATGCACTACGAATACATTAACTACATAAGTCATAGCAACAAACCCATACTACATAAGCAACAAGCCTATACTACATAAGCAACGAATATACACTACGTATGCACCACGGATACATTAACTACATAAGCAAGTCATAAACAACAAACTCATACTACATAAGCAACAAGTCTATATTACATAAGCAACGAATATACACTACGTATGCACCACAAATACATTAACTATATAAGCAAGTCATAAGCAACAAAACCATATTACATAAGCAATAAGCCTATACGACATAAGCAACGAATATACACTACACATGCATCACAGATACATTAACTCCATAAGCAAGTCATAAGCAACAACCTTATACTACATAAGCAACAGAGAATTTTTTTTTTTTTGAAAGCGAACGCGCTGGAGAGAAAATGTGCATGAAGAGTGCATTTGAAATCGCGTGAAAGAGGGAATGAAATCTTAGTAATCGATTCTAAAGTGCCAAATTACCACCCTACCCTTTTTAATTCTTTGAAACAAAAAAATAAACATAAAAAAGCCCTAAAAACTGGACCACCCAAAATTGTTGATCTATGGTTAGGATGTGTTCCCATGGACTTACCCCAAGTAGGAGGACCTATTTGATCCATATCATATATATGTATATATATTTATATGACGTCCATGTTAAAAACAATCCAACCAATTATTTAAATATAACTGCCCTTACAGTTTTAACGGCGAAAATATTAATCAAGTAATAATCAAGTTGTGGTGATCGCGGTGTGGTTTTGCAATTTTTTTAGTAATTTCAAACCGAAACGCTATATGCGGTCCGGTTAAATAATATTTCAAATCGCGGTTTTATGAAGTAAAATCGAAGGTACATTTTTAAACGGTGGCGGGTGGTTTTGCGGTTATAATAAACCAAAATATTATATAATTGATAAATTAATATAATTTTGTTATGTTATTTTAAAGAAAAAGCCAAAGAAAAATATTATAATTGAACATGAATTTTTTTAAACAATATGTATTTTTGCAAATAAAACATTATAGTATCTTTTATTTCACTACATTCAATATGTAAAACAATGTAATGTTGTTTTATTTTTGTTGCAAAATATAATGTATTTTAACAACATTGAAAGAATTTAAAATGCATTATGTTTAGTATGCAAAGAGCAAATTTAATTATATCATTTATAAAATTAATTTTTAATATATTTATTATATAACTATTTAACTAAAGACTAAATAACAATATTATAGAGTGCGGGTCGGATTTGGCGGTTAAATCTAAAACCAAAACCACACCAATAAATCAGTATGGTTTCTATTTAATATTTGAAATTGCGGTTGTGGTTAATCATCAACTGTGCGACTAGGTGCAGTTCGAATGATTTTTAATATTTCCGTTTTTGGTTCTTCCTATATATATATATATATATTATATTTATTATTATTACTACTTTTTTTTAATTGACTTTGTAGAATGTCCTTATCAAGAATTTGATGCCGACTCTAAACTTCATGTGCAAATAATCGAAGTAGAGAACCGATCAAAATAAAAAAAAAAAAAAAAAATTAATCGAAGTAGAGTGAACTATCCCAAACGTTCGTCGTCTTCATTTCAATTTTGATTACTTGCCGACCTAAGAATACCAAGAAAACCCTTTAGCCAAGTTCCTACCCACGCAAAAAAAATTCTCTCATGGTCATGGAAGACCCCAATAGACCCGTCACAGGTTATCCCGCCCCAAACCCCAACGGTTACTCCGCCAATCCGCCGCCCTCCGGCACCGCCTACCCCTACGCCGCCGGCGCCCTCCTCCCAATGCCTACTACAACTACCAAAACAACCCCTACTACCAATCAGACCCCAACACCCTCCGCCGCCCCACCTTGCTCCGCCGCCTCTTGGCCTTAGTGATAGGTCTAATCGTCGTTTTCGCCGCCATCACTTTCATCGTATGGCTTGTCCTACGCCCTCAGCTCCCCCAGTTCCGAGTCGACTCGTTCTCCGTCTCCAATTTCACTCTTGGCAACAACTCCCTTATCTCCTTCACCTCCCAAGTCCGCCTCACGGCGCGAAACCCCAACAAGAAGATAACCCTCTCCTATGATCACATCGACGCCGTAGTTTTCTACAGATCGTCGTCGCTTTCAGATACCGTGGTACCGCCCTTTTCGCAGGACACGAAGAGCGAGACTTCTTTGACGGCAAATTTTGCGGCGGTGGGGACTTTCGTCGATCAGTTGGCGGTCAATGGGATAAACAATGAGAGGGGAAGTAGAGGGACTGTGGGGTTTAATTTGAGGATGCTTTCTAGGGTTAGATTCAAGGCAAAGGCGTGGAGGACTAGGCATAGGTTACTAAAGGTGTTTTGCGGAGATTTGGTTGTCGGAATTCCGAGTAATGGGAGACCGGGGACTTTAACCGGTGGGCCGAGACAGTGCCGGGTAGGAATTTGAGGTGAGTTGATGAGTTCTTTGAGCTATTCTCAATTAAATTCTACTGAGAATGGAAAATCTGATTAGGTCCCTGTGCTTTTGTTATGCAGGAAATGTTGGTTCTTAGGATAAATTCATGTAAAGTTCAAATTTTTTTCTGTCAAATTTCTGATTATTGGTTAACTTGTGGTGATGTACAGTTGGAATTTTATGTACCTGAATTTTCGAATTTTTTAATTTATTTGTTGTTCAAAGTTATCATGGACTGGCTTCTTCCTTTAAAAACTTTCAATTGTTTCCAGGCAGGGATGGAACCAGAAATTTTGGGTGGGGGTGGGGATTTTCTTTAATGATACAGAGGCATTTCTAATTTTTAAATTTAATTATTTATGTATAAAACTTAGGGATAATTACCAAAAAAAAACAAACAAACTGAGGTTTGGGCTAATTACAGAAAAACTTGAAAGGTTTTTGAAATTTACAAAATCCACTTTGAGGATTGATTTTCTCTTATATTTAAGGTATGGGGGTAACTGTGATATTTATATATCAGGGTTCTTTTGAAATGTTTTTGAGTATGAAGGGGGGAAATGTAAGACGATATCAAACCTCAAGGGGTTTTTTAAATTTTCAAGCACCCCTGGGTTTGTTTGTAATTAGATCAACCTCGGGGCAGTTTTTGTATTTATCCCTAAAATTTATACTACTTTAGGAAATCTATGAAGCTGCCCCCAGCTTTGTCCCTGTTTCCCGGATTATCATTTGTTTAATAATGCGGAAAATTGCGTAAATGAAGAATTGACTGAGAGGATTTTTTTTTTTGCTTTCTTCTTGTCTTATTTTTGTGCTTTTGTTCATGTTTTAGTTTGTGTTGATTGTATCTATCTATTGGTTTCTGCTAGGAGGAAACAAACATAGGTTTCTATTGGTACCAATGAAAGGAACTAGGTGAAATTACGTGACTTGGTGAGAAAAAACAGGAGTTTTGATTTGTCTTCATCATGTATTTAGCTAATAAAAGCATTGTGCAAATGTTTACAATCATATATAGTCTTTCTTGTAGTTCTATGTTTCTGTTTTGTGCTTGATTTATGAAACTACTTTCGAGTCTGAATTTTGTGACAGTACCTCAATCCTTTAAAATGTATTCCGTTAGATTTCGATTTAATTGGTTTATCCATTGCAATATACACATGTCCATTACCAGTGAGAAACGATGGGATTGAAACAAAAGAGGAATGTTGCTTTTTAATGGTTTTCCGTCAACTGCAGTTACATAAACATGTGTCGCCTTCTGAGGATGGCAATTTTTTCTGACCTATCACTTTTACGATTATCTCGTAATGTTATGGATATCTAACTAATTTATATTAGTGGAAATTGTTTTTCACTTGGTTCTTGAAAGATCATAATGTTCATGTGGATTTATGATCTGTCTGTAGGATTACGTTTGAGAAGGTGAGCTTGTGCTTGTTTGTAAATTGTTTGTTTGGATCTTTTTATACTGAAGTTCTGTTTCAGCTCATTTGACTTGGAGTGGCATGTATTACTCAAAAAAAAAAAAATTTCTTTTTTTGTTTTCTCAACTAATACTTGCAATACTCAGAAACATATAGATTTTGTGTTTCTATAGATGTTTCCAAGTGGATCTTCAGCTACTATGCTGTTCTACCTATGTTCTCTCTGGAACGAGGGTTTTTCTTCTCTCTTTACTGGGGAGAATATATATTTTTATTCTTGTTTGGAATTTCTTTAAATATAGTTCCATCTCAATCAGGATATGTTTACTTATATTTCGCAACAGAAGTTGGAGGTTGCAAGAGTATTGGTAGTTAAGCTTCTAAATATATACCCAGTGATCTGCCTCTCATTGGAGTTGTATTAGGTTTGGGGTATGACCATTTCTATTGTCACAACTGTGTGACCACATACGAAAAGAGGATCCTGATCTGTCGTTGTACTCATTTATATATCAATCGAGACTTTGTCCCGCAAAATCCATGTGGGAACACACACCTGTAGAATGTAATTATCTAGTAATGTTATCAGAGTATTTGTGCACACACACTATTAGCTCTTTACATGCTGGGATGCAGTTTGTTAAGTAAAATAACAGTTCTAAAGTAGATATTAGAATGTCTACAAGGTGATTAATTATAAGTACACAAACAGGAGCTCTCCTATCTGCTAGATTATGGTTGTCATCGGTGCTTCCTTTCTTTTGATGATCGTGCTTAACTGGACATTTACCATTTAAAACAGCAGTCAACATTTATACATGAATGTCATTTTCTGGATATTTGGGTTAATCGTTTTCTTTACATTAATAACATGTCGTCTCTGTAATAAAGACCAGGTTTTTCAGTTTCCCTGTAATTGAGCATCATAAGTAGAGAGTCGTTCGGTTCACTTATGTTCTAGTCTACTTTGTCGACATCCTCATGCCGTATATTCTGTAGGTTTTGTCTTGTGCTGTTTGGTTAAACAGGTTTTGAAAGAATCGCGGTGTCGTTAGCCTCTGAGAGGGGTGAATTCTTGAGTTTAACTTTGTATTTGTTTGAGATGGCAGAGAAACAAGAATGGTTCGGTCTGGAATATTGGATATTGCTTTCTAATTTCTCAGTGGTCTTCCTTGATTTGCTTGCTGGTATCCCAATTAGTTAATTGTATCATTTGAATCAGTATGATGTGAACTTCATTTATGCTATAAAATAGTTACTGAGTGAATGAATTTAATTTTACAAAAACCCCTATCACACGGCTAGCGGGTCAAAACCCGTCTAACCTACCCATGGCATTTATGTCATATTAGCAGTGGCATTTTGTAATATTCAGGGCTGGTGGCATTTTGTAATGGGCGGTGCAGTTTTTGTAATATAGGCATTGTCATAGTATAACTAGGGGTGTCAATTTAGGACCTGACACGCAAATCCGACACGGACTTAACATGAAATTAATGGGTATGGGTCCAGGCTTCGTGGGTCCGGGTTGAAATTGGGTCGAACCCGAATAACCTGCCAATTAAACAGGTCGGGTTTGGGTCAACCTACTATGACCCGTTTAACCCGTCTAACCCATTTGTGAATTTAAAAGAAAATTAAGTAAATAATTAAATGTATGGAAAAACAACAAACAAGACACATTTTTAAAATTAAAATGATAAAACCTCCCTAACTATGTATTTGTTATTATTATGCATGTCTTTTTGAATATTGTCCTCAAAATATGATTAGTATGTAATATTATTTATGCAACTATATTATTTTTTTTTTTTGTATGTTGTGAATTGTGATATTATTTATTGATTGAATAGTGTATCAGAGTGATTGATTCTAAAAAAAAAATTATTCAGTTAAAACTATTAAATGTATATTACAATAATTTTATTAGACGGATTAAGCGGGTCGGGTTTGAGTTACCTGTGAAATAAGCAGGTCGGGTTCGGGTTCAAAATTCTGACACGAATAATTAAACAGGTCGGGTTCGAGTCGGCTATTTCTGACACGCAAACCTGCGAACCCGGACCCACGAACCCGAACCCTACCCAAATTGACACCCCTAAGTATAACCGTGCGACGTGGTGACATTTTTGTAATATTAGGTAGTGACATAGTATCACGACGACCATCAAAAATACTAGTTTTTCCACTTAAAAATATTAGTTGTTTTTGGGAAGAGTATTAGTAGTTTATAGAGAATATTTTAGCAGTCTTCCTGAAATATATTAGTTTTTTCCTTTAAAAAGTATTAGCAGTCCCTCGGAGAAATACTAATAGTTCCTTGAACAGTATTTAAGTAGCCCTTCTTAAAAGTATAATTTTTTCTTCAAAAGTATTAGTAGTCCTCCTAAAATGTATTCGTAATCCTTCATAAAAGTATTAGGTTTTCCGTTTAAAGGAAAAAAATATTAGTAGTTCTCCTAAAAGGTATTAATAGTTCAACTGAAAAGGTTTTAGTTAGTTCCTGAAAAGTGTTTGCTTTTTTTATTGAAAAGTATTATTAGTCTCAAAAACGTATTAATAGTTTACGTGAAAAATATTAGTTTTTACGAAAGATATCTGTAGTTAAAAGTAGTAACTTTTTCCTAAAAGATTTTTAGTAGTCCCTCTTAAAAATATTAATTTTTTCCTAAAATGGATTAGTAGTTCACTAGAAAGTATTAGTAGTGATTACTGGCCTAATCTATATATATATATATATATATATATATATAATCGAATCACTTATAAATAGTAATTAAAAAAATTATGCATAAAAAACCTTTCTTGAATTAGTAAAATATAGTTACAACATGTAACATTAATTTTGGTAATTAGTAAATTAATTATGAAAAATTTATATGCATATATAATAACAAAGTATTATATAAAAATAATTTTTCGAAATTTGTGTGTACTGGATTAATTATTATTTTACTCTTTTTCTGTACTTAAATATAATTTATATATATTACATATATCTCTCATGTAATAATAAATTAAATTTATATTTCAAATAAAATTATATTCACAATAGTGGTTTTATACATAGAAAATTGTTTTTAATATTTATTAACGTACTTTTTATATTTATAGAAATTATTTTTATATTTATCAACATATTTCGATATTCAACTTTCAAAATTGTATATTTGAACTATTATATGAAATTGTCTTTTTGATACTTTTATTGACATCTATGTATATATAAAAATAGAATAATTTTTACTGTTTTTGAAATTTTTTCCTTAAAATCCTAAAATCATGCTACCAAATATAAAACATATGATTTTTGTTTAATACATATATAACTTTAACTCGTAATGACGAATTTGGTAATTAGTAAATTAATACTGAAAAATATATGATTAAAAATTGGACCAATATTTATAGGTTCCCAGTCAAAGTAATTTCGTTATCATATTAATCTTTAATTACATATGTTGGAATAAGTATTTTATTATGGTAAATTTATGATCTACTTTTTTACACTCTGAATATTTGATTGAATTGAATCTAATTTTGTCAATGCAAAAATAAAACCAACCATTTAATAATTTATGTCGAAAATTCTGTTAATTTAATGTTGATGGGTTTCTAATTTACAGTGGATCGTCGATGTGTAATTATAATATTTTGGATATACAAAACTTTCAAAAGTATAATATATAAATACTGACAATAAGGAAAATTTAATATACATGTTGATGTTATGCTTAATTAAACTTAATAATAATATACCATCTTCTCAAAACTGAATTGAGTTACCATAAAAGATGAGTAATGAAATCTCAACTAGAAGTACTAAATAATATAAAAATCCAAAGTTGCTACACCATTGAACATTGAATTATTTAAAAAATGAAAATACCCAAAGCAAATATCAGAAAGTAAAACCATCTAATAATGTTACAAAACGTAGTAAACAATGAGAATAATTAGTTTCCTTAATTATTCTTAGTTCTCCTATAAAGAACCCAATTTTTAGATATGGTCAATTATATGTTGTTTTCACGAGTCATATTTCGTAAGAGTTTGAAAATATTAGTCTGATACGATGATAAAATAAAACCAAACAAACAAATAATGTTGTATACAACGAATTCCAAAATTTATAATTTTGAAGTGCAGTGATTTAACTTGATTTGTTTGAAGTAAAATGCGCAGGGGACTTGGAGATCACCGAACCAACCGATATCCGAATCGAAAAATATCCGAACCGAAAATATCCGTTGACTTTTTGACTTTCTCCGAACCGAACCGTCCCGAAAAATTTTCTGGTACGGTTCTGGAGATTTTTAAAATATCCGTCATCGAGAACCGCATCAACCGCCGTGCCTGCATCAACCGAAGATCAGAAGATAGAACCGATTTTTCAGAATTTTTTAATACATACATATATATTATTTTTATCTTATTTATATTTTGATATTGTGACACCCCATATTTAATTAACCTAGAAAATTATCTGATATGATTAATTAATCATTAAATTAAGTTTCTAAGAATTTATATCATTTAACTAGCCTTTTGCCCGTGCAATGCATGAGACGTGTTCCATCAAGGTATTGCATGCATATAAGAGCTACACTATTAATGAATATAAAAATATAAAATACAACTTCTAACAAATCAAGTTAACTACGTACATTTCAAAATTATAAATTTTGGAATACTTCTTTATACACAACATTATTCGTCTGTTTGATTTTATTTTGCCGTCATCACAAACTAATATGTTCAAACTCTTACGATACGTGACTCGTGAAACAACACAATATAATTGACCATGACTGAAAATTGAGTTCTTTATAGGAGAATTAATGAAAATAATTAAGGAGATTAATTATTCTCATTATTTGCTATGTTTTAATAAAGTATAACATCAACATGTATATTAAATTTCCTTATTGTCGATACTTATATATTATACTTTTAAAAGTTTTGTACATCTGAAATACAATAATTACACATCAATGATCCATAGTAAATTAAAAAACCATCAGCTTTAGATTTACAAAATTTTCGACATAAATTATTCAATGGTTAATTTTATTTTGGTATTGGCAGAATTGGATTGCAATCAACCAAATATTTAGAATATAAAAAATTAGATCAGAAATCTACCATAATAAAATATTTGTCCAACAACTGCAATTAAAGATTAATATATTAAGAAAATTACTTTGATTGAGAGCCTTTAAATGTTGGTGTGACTTTATGGTTGTAATTTATTTTGAGATTGTGTTGCACTTTATGGTTGTAGCATTTATTTTGAGATTGCACTAAAAAAAGAAATGACTATAATTATTTGGTGATTTTTACATTCATTTTTTATTTTTTTCTTATTTTGTGTGTTTTACTTTTGATTAAATCTCCGTTTCCCCGTCCCGAATCGTACCGTCCCGAACCATCCCGTTAGAACCGAATCCCGATCAACCGCATCGAAAATTGATGCGGTTGCAGACGGAGATTTTTCTCTCGATTGATTCGATTCGAGATTGATTTTTAAAATCTCCGAACTTCGGGACGGTTCTGGAGATTTATGAATCTCCGAACCGTCCCGGACCGTGCACACCCCTAGTTTGAAGTTTGTATTGTATGCTAGGGATGGCAATTTTCTCTGAAACCGATGGAGAATCGGATACCCGACCCTAACGTAGGAGGGTAGGAAGGTATTTTTATGCCCGATTAAATAAATGGATATGTGAGTATGGAGATTTTCGGGTATGGGTGTGGAGATGGGTCTAGTTACATCATGCCCATTACATCCCGCCCATACCCGATTAAAATTGATATATATATATATATATATATATATATATATATATATATATATATATAGGGATTGGATCAAATGAGACCACATAATTAGAGTGAGATAGTGTGGACTAATCATGTCCACAAATCTGTAATTTTAGATGGTTGAGATTTACCCAATTTAATGGCATTTTTAATTTATATTAAATCAAATAAGGGCAGATCGGTCATTTTTAATCACCTGCGTCTTCTCTTTCACCATCACCTACGCAAATTCATTAACATCCTGACCAGCTTGCATGTTCTGAAACCTGCAGCAGAAGAAACCCTGATCCTCATAGCAAAGACTTAGAGAAGTTTAATGCGATCAATCTTGCAGTTAGCTCTATTTTCCACATACAATAAATATATGTGAATGTAATTCTGTAGGGGAAAAAGGTAAACCTCTGTGCAGATGATTAAGAAAGAATTAGTTAAACTTAACTTTTGAAATCAGGAGCGCAGGGGACTAGGTGGTACACAGCAGAATCTAATATGAAACATAACTATATAATGAAGTTTATGAACATAAAGTATGGAAGAACTCATGAACCACATGAGGAACTTTGAATGGACAGAGCAGAAATTTGAATATCACAGTCAACCATTAAAGTGAAACTCTTTCACTATTGCCCAAGGATAATCCCTCCATTTGCAATGTCGAAACTACTATGAATTTGAGTTAGTACTACACAAGGAATGCCAAACTTGAGATCATGAACAAAAGTAGCAGATTTCTAAACGATGTCTAGCTAATGCTTCAAAAGAAAAAGTCTGAACTAAATATGAGCATGCAAATAGTAGTCGGATAATGTACCAATGAGAAATTGAGAATATGCCATATGCAAAAATTTACTCCCCATAAATTTAAAATACCTTAATCACAATGTTGTTCCCTAGATATATATCATTTTACCCAATTTTTGTTTATAATCACATAAATTGATCTCAATGACAGTTTAATTGATGCGATTAATGGTGGAAAAATAGATATTGTAAGTGGTATTTACACTGTGGCTGAGAGATGGAGTGGTGTAGCTGTTGTTGTAGAATTGGTGAAGAAGAAGATTCTGACGTGGAGAAAACGAGGGCCTACGAGGAGGTAGTGAGGATTACTGTATACTTATATGTTTTTCGATGTATACTTATATGTGTTTTGTTGTATAAGTAGTTCATTTTTTATGTATGTATTTATGGTGTTGTATACTTATATTTTTTTATTGATACTTATATGTGTATTGCTGCATACTTATATGTGTTTTGTTGTATACTTATATATTTGTTTGACAATTGTAACATGCAGTATAACTATGTTAAATATACAACATAATAGTGTTAAATATACAATAAATATATGTTAAATATACAGTACAATAATGAGCGTGATTTTCTCTCTCTGTAACTGATTTACTTAATCCACGGTCCCCACATGTTAATGAGTGTGATTCTCTCTCTCTCTCTCTCTCTCTCTCTCTATAACTGATTCCTTGATTCACGGTCCCCACATGTTTTTGTTTGACCATTTTAATATGCAGTAAAATCATGTTAAACATACAGTAAAATAGTGTTAAATATACATCAAATATATGATAAGTGTACAACATACTGCATGACAGAGCACATGCGTGATTTTCTTTCTCCAATGCAATTCTCTCGCGATTTTCTCTCTCCCCACGTGATTTTCTCTGTCCTAATAACTGATTCCATATTTGGATGGTCCCACATGTTTGTTTTGACAATTTTACCCTTTCTTTGATTTAATTAAATGGTTAATGTGTTATTATCCCAAATTATTCCTAGCCTTTGATGTAAATGGGGGATGGTTGAGGTTAGTCCACACTGTCTCACAATAAAATGTGGTCTCGTTAGATCCTCCCCATATATATATATATATATATATATAGGAGATTGGCATAAAGGCTTATTTACTTGGGTTTACTGTCAATGCCCAAGTTCAAATTGTTGTGATGAGCCGACCTGTATATAGTCAGCAGTGTTGAGCCGACCTGTTGTGGACGCCTTAAAGTTGAGCATGACTTCAGAAGAATAGGTCGGTTCGGCCTATGAGATGTATAAGACTGGAGATGCCTTGTAAGATTTAAAAGTTTTTGTATCAACACAAAGAGCCGAAGTGTTCTAAGAGATCGGAGGTCTGGTATTACAGGCGTAAAATTAGGGTTTTTAATGAGATCCGATCCTAATCTAATGATGACTCTGACACCAAATCGTAACGGAATCCCGGATTTTACGGAAATCCTAATTCAAGCTAAGGTATAAAAGGCCCAAGCCCAGGTTTATTCTAATCTAATCCCATTTTTCTTTGTTACATTGCTTTTTTTCTCTCTCTACTTTGCTTCCTTATCACAATCGACTTAAGCATCGGAGAGGGTGCTGGGAGCCCCCTCCCCCCCTTTGTGCAGGATTCGTGGTGGTTTTCGTCTGGAAAGGTGATCGGCGGGAAGAGGTGAATTTTGGGAGTAATCAAGTGGCGCCGTCTGTGGGAAACATTGAGCAGAGACGTGAGATTCGAGTTTTGGCTATGGAGGAGGTTAGGAGAAGTTTGGAAGATGATTTCAATCGACGCCGTGGGAGATACTCCGGGCGTAGTCACGCGAGGAGGATGTTCCACCTCCGCCCCCACCACCCCGGTGAATGGCGGAGGCGTGGTGCAGAGGACGGGGCGGATGAATGACGCCTATATGTCCGGGGAGTAGTATAGATTTGAGTCCAATGTTCTTTGAACAATTGGGTGGCTTCATCACTAGAAAGTACGTGGAGCGGACGGTGGAGACGCTGAGGGAGATGCTTCTACCACCGGCTCCACCGGTGGTCCCCCTCCGGTGGTCCTCCTCCTCCGGTGGTCCCCCCTCCCGTGGTCCCTCCGGATGTAGGAGAAAGAGGTCGGCGGCCGACTATGGCGGAGGAAGTACATTCATCAAGGCGGAGCATGTGTCTGGCGACCAAGATTGGTCGAACGGATGGATGACCTTCACCGTGAGGTGCGAGATATTCGTCGGAGGGTGGTGGAGTACCGGGAGCGGCGATTCGGGTGAGGCGGGGGACACCCTTCTCGGAAGAGGTGATGGCGGGGACGAGCTTAGGCCTCATACCGAGCTCCGAGCTTCGAATATGATGGTACCACGCATCCGTGGGATCATCTTTGCCCGTTTTGAACGCGCTCTCGCATGATTCACGGACGGCGTGATGTGTAGAGTTTTTCCTACCACCTTGACGAAATCGGCTCAAGATGGTGGTTTAGCTTGACTTGCCCGGGCTCCATTCGAATTTTGATGACTTCACTCGGCTTTCCTTAATCGATTTGAGTTGTCGTAAGTACCAAAAGGCACCCCGACCTGTTTAGTATCAAGCAAAGAGAAGGGGAAGGACTTGAGCTATATCCGGAGGTTTACGGCAAAGTTGGAGGTGTCGGCTAGTCCGAAATTCGGCTAATGCCCTAGCTCGGGGCCCGAGGATGGGGAGTTCTTTGAATCATTAGTGATAGAGCCTGCTAAGACATTCGACGAGTACATTAGCTCGGGCGGAAAAATATATAAACTTGGAAGAGGCGAGAAAAATGAAAAAGAGAGGAAGGAGAGAAGAGAAGAGACGGGGAGGGAAGATCGGGAAGACAAAGTACCTCGGAAGAAGCCGAGGTCTAAGGCGATGGGGGAAGGCCGAGGTTTGAGAAGTATACGCCTTTGGTTGTTCCTCGGGCGAAGTGCTTGTAGCTATTGAGAGGCATCCCGACTTGAGATGGCCAAAGGCGCACGCAGAGGCACCGATAAAGGCGAAATGTAAGGAGTTTTGTAGATTTCACAATGAGTATGGGCACACAACGGATCGGTGCACACACGAGGATGAGATCGACGGCTCATTCAAGCAGTCACCTCGGGAATTTGTGTACATTGACAAAAAGGAGAAAAAGGGGAGTATAAGAGGGATAACCGAGGATATCATCAACCTCGGCGGGAGCCGGAGCGTAGGGGAGAGGGAGGAACTACCTCCACCTCCCCCCCCCCCCGGGCGTGAGGTCATTCGGGGATGATTGTTGAGGGCCGGCGGAAGGAGATTCGAGGCGAGCTCGGAAATATTATGTGAGAGCGGCAACACGGATCGGGTGCAAGAGCGATTGAAGGTGGAACAGTCGGTCGAGGGCGAATATCCAATTTGGACCAGAGGATTGCAGGGGTGTTGTGACACCTCACAACGATGCCCTTGTGATCACAGCGACGATCTCTAATTATGATGTGCAGCGGGTATTTGTCGATACTGGGAGCTCAACGGATATTCTATTCTATGATTGCTATAAGAAGATGGACCTCCAAGTCGGCTTGGAGACAGTGGACACGGCGTTGGTCGGATTTGCTGGAGGAATGATCCAACCAATAGGTATGATTACTTTGCCTGTATCTTTGGGTAAGGAGCCTAATCGCAAAACTAGAATGATTCGATTTTTGATAGTCGAGGCACCGTCCTCTTATAACGTCATGTTGGGTAGACCGGCACTAAATGCCTTCCAAGCAGTGGTGTCGGTATACCATCTCAAAATGAAATTTCCTGTGGAAGAGAAAGTAGGGGAAGTCGATGGTGATCAGTATATGGCCAGAAAATTGTACGTAGAATGTATTCAGAAGGCAAGGGGGTGCCTCGATTTTCGAGGAGATGATTGGACGGTCTACGAGGCGTCAGGAAGCCGAAATGATGTCTAATCAATCAAATCCGCGTGTCGGTCGTACTCGAAAGGCCAAAGGGCGGCAGAATTTGAAAAGCCAAGAGTCGGCGGGAAAGTGAAAAGCACAAACCCTAAATGTTAGGTCGGTTCGGTTTATAAGCAACTATGGTTGAGGTGCAAACCAATCCATAGTTGGGGGAGGAATTGATAAGGGCGGGGCGATGGTCGGGCCGACCGACAGGCCCAAGACATGGGGCGACTGATAGGCCCAAGACATTGGACCGACCGACAGCCCCAAGACATTGGACCGATCTGGTGATACCTAGCATTGGACCGAAATGATGAGGCCCATAGCCTTAGGATGGTTTGTTGTGTTAAATAATGGGCTGATCTGTGGAGGCTTATAGCAGAGATTGGCATAAAGGCTTATTTACTTGGGCCACTGTCAAGGCCCAAGTTCAAATTGTTGTGATGAGCCGACCGTATATAGTCAGATGTTGAGCCGACTGTTGTGGACGCCTTAAAGTTGAGCATGACTTGAAGAAGAATAGGTCGGTTCGGCCTATGAGATGTATAAGACCGGAGATGCCTTGTAAGATTTAAAAGTTTTGTATCAACACAAAGAGCCAAGTGTTCTAAAAGATCGGAGGTGCAGTATTACGGGCGTAAAATTAGGGTTTTTAATGAGATCCGATCCTAATCTAATGATGACTCGACACCAAATCGTAACGGAATCCCGGATTTTACGAAACCCTAATTCAAGCTAAGGTATAAAAGGCCCAAGCCCAGGTTTATTCTAATCTAATCCCATTTTTTTGTTACATTGCTTTTTTTCTCTCTACTCTTTGCTTCCTTATCACAATCGACTTAAGCATCGGAGAGGGTACGGGAGCCCCCCGGCCCCTTGTGCGGGATTCGTGGTGGTTTTAAATCTGGAAAGGTGATCGGCGGGAAGAGGTGAATTTTGGGAGTAATCAATACGCTTCGTGTGTGGTATTAAAGCAGGTTCCATGCTCCGCCCAAGTTGGCCATTGATTAGATATGATAGAGCATGGAGGATCCTGTGATGATGTTTAATGAATTGACGCATGACTCACAAGTGATGGGGCATGTTGAAATAAGTCACTTGTGAATAGTTGTCACACATTGATTAACTAGGTGAAAAGAGCCTTATTTATAAGTCAATTGAGCTACTTCTCGTATCACTAGCTAATTGGTTTTAAAATGAAACTGCACTAAGTGGATTTGGATTCTCCCCTCATATTGATATGTTTCATATATGGGATTGTATTAAGTCCCACGAAATTAACAGCTATGGATCACCCCTAAAATTCTTGAATCTTACAAGCTTAGGATTCAAGCACATGCCCTGAAAAAGAGACAAGGTTCCTCAAATAATACCCAACATATTCTACCCCCCATCATATATAGTACTAATCTTAAGTGTATATCAGTGTCTATTTTGTGACATTTGGTGTCTCTTTCATATATTAAGTGCAAAATATTTGAAAGTACATTCTATTTTGAGTTTCAATCACTTCACGTTTTCGCATATATTAGAGTCACGTTATGATGCCGTACTAAGTATATCTATATAATGTTTGTTTTTAGTTTTAGTTCCTCAAAGAACTGCGCGCGAGGGTATATTAAAAAACTAGAATTATTAGACTAGAGTTTAATAAAACATTATTGTCAAATTAAAATTTTCTATTACCAACCCTAATTAGATTCAATCAACCATTTAATAAATAAATTATATTAACTTTATGGCTGATTCAAGATTGTCTTAAATCCTCAACCAAACATGTGAAAAAGCATATGTTTTATAAATAATGATTTTTGAATTTAACCAAAGTGCATGTGGCCATAGATTAAAACTCTCAAGTTCAGCTTTTAGGTTTAGGCTCTGATTCTCATCCTCCCTTGCAAGATATGTAATCAGAAGAAGAAAAAAAAAGTTGTAATATATGGAATAAATTGCATTTTCTATTTCAATTCTATACATGACGTGTATATATTTAAATTTTAAATTTATATTTATTTATTTTTTTCGCACATGACATGCAGATATATATATAATATGCAATAATATAAAATTAATATAAGATATTCAAATTACGTCCAGCCCCACCACAATTCAACTATAAACGAAATGTCACCTATGCACATAGAACTCTCCCCATATTTAACTAATACACAAAGAAATTAAATCAAACCATATATTTTCTTACACCCATTTTAACCTCACTATACACTAATTTCCAACACCGCCACCGCCAACATGACGGAGAAAGAATGCGGCCACCACGACGACGACGACCGGAAAACCCTCCACCGCCGTCTCGCCGCCTTCCTCCTCGGCTTCATCATCCTAATCCTCTTCCTCATCCTCCTGATATGGCTCATCCTCCGCCCCACCAAACCACATTTCGTCCTCCAAGACGCCACCGTCTACGCCTTCAACCTCTCCGCCGCCGGAAACCTCCTCACCACCAACCTCCAAATCACGCTCTCCTCCCGAACCCCAACGACTGAATCGGCATTTACTACGACAAACTCGCGTCACGCCGCCTACCACGGCCAGCAAATCACGCTCCCGACGCTGCTGCCGGCGGACTATCAGGGCCACAAGGACATTACGGTCTGGTCGCCGTTTATCTACGGGAACTCCGTTCGGTGGCGCCGTACACAGGCGTTGCTCTGAACGAGGATCAGATCGCCGGGACGGTGCTGGTCAACGTCAGAGTTGACGGCAGGATTAGGTGGAGAGTGGGGACGTTTATTTCGGGGAAGTACCATTTGTATGTGAATTGTCCGGCGTATATTAATTTTGGTGGACGGAGTAATGGGGTCGCCGTTGGGCCGGCAGCGATTAAGTATCAGTTGATTATGGATTGCCATGTTGATGTTTGATGAGGTTTATGATTAGCAGGTTTATGGTTGTACCTTAGTGATCTCTACTTTGTTGTTCTTTAAGTAACAGTTTTTTTTTTTGGTAATGCTAATTTAATTTAAATTTGTTGTGGTAAGGAATCATGTACACGATCGAATTAGTGTTATTATATGGTGGAAAAAAATGAAATTACAAAATAACCTTTGAGGTTTGATTTTATCTTAAATTTAAGGAGGCAATTGTAATATTTCTATAAAAGTCGGGAGGATTTTTGAAATATTTTTTTGCTTATGAAGGGAGAAAATATGAGACGCGGTCAAACTCTAATAGGGTTTTTATAATTTTTCAAAATTTTCTAGGTTTTTTTTTTTAATTAGGCTGAACCTCATGGGGTTTTGTAATCATCCCAAGATTTATAGTTCTAATTGAGTTTGACTGAATGGGATTTTGGACTAAAATCTTCCCTTAGGATAGAAAAGTAAATTTTCACACTACTTATTTTGTGTTTGTTATGAGCACTTTTAAGATCGACTTTTGCATCTAAAAGTCCATTTCAATAATAACTAATGTTTGGTGGTTAATTAATTTAAAATAGATCGACTTTTATAAAAGTGACCCTCCAAAAGTCCATTTTTATCCAAAAAGTAACTTACAGCTAATAGTACATTTTAATCTCATGTCCAATCACACTATCAACATTAATTCGTGTTCTTTCGAAAAATAACCAAGATTATACTCTATTATAAAAATATATAGCGAAATGAAATGAAAAAATATATTCTAATAAATGAAATGACCATATTGAGTCGCACCCTAACACTCTAATATGATAATAAGTACTTTTAATCATGCCATTTCAATATTGTTTGATCATTAAAACTTAGAATAGAAGAATTATGGCTACAAACAATTGTCTGGTGGAAAGTGTAAAGAAAAAGGAAGACATAGTTCAAATGAGTAAACATTAGTTCAAAGAATTAAGGGTCGTTGACATAATAGAAAAGGTCAACATTAGTTCCAGAGATCATTGTTTGGATTCGTCCAATCTTCTATTCTTAACATACCAAGAACTTTGTTGGGCAAAAGGTAACATTAAGAGTTTGGAAAACAAAAATGAATTCCAAGAATCTGTGTAACAATTGTCAACTTCACCCCGTTTGCACAAATTTTCATTTGGCCTCGATTCTTGATTATTTTGACAGCATACTTTTAGGATCATGTTCCATGAAGAAAGATGGACTCGAAAATCTAATGTTTATGGCATTTATGAACTCCCTCAACACGATGGTTAATTAAAGGTTGTAATATATATTCGCGTTGAGTTGGATATCGAGGTGGTATCGATATTTGATGTACTTGAAAATTCTATTTTTTTTGACAAGTTAATTTTTTTATTTAAATACACAATTCTTGCACAAGTATAGGGCTTTGGGTGGACCTGACTTGCCCGTCAAACTCCTGCCCCAATTAGAATTTGAGCTCACGGGCCAGGAGCTTTGTAATTTATGTGGTATAATTCTCAATTTTGATCTTTCAGTTCTTTTATCATCTTCTAGAACTCATTAAAAAAAGGAATTTGAGCTCCTGGGCTGGACCCAGTAAACACCATAATCTTAAAATAAAATTAAAGACAAAATTTTAGAGTATAGAACTTTTATATTGAATTATCTTATATGTGAGTATATGTGTAATATAACAAACCTTTTTCATATATAAGCAAATGTACACATAAATTAAAATAAGGTAAAACTTGTAGATTTTAGACAATTATAAAGTTGCAAAAACGTGAACAAATAACACTGGCATTAGTTATTGTTTCTTTTTCTAATAACATATATGTGTAGGATTTGAATCTGGTGAGTTCATATAATATAAATAAGTATGTGAGATCAAATTTGGAGCGACGACTCTTTTTTTTTAACGATCTGATTTAATTGATTTTTATTTTAATTTATATTTAATTAATGGTTGTTAAGGATAAGTATGTAATTTTATTTGAATATCAGTAAAGAACGAGAGTTATTTTTGGTAGTGCCCGTTCACATTCTGGATTTTTTGGGATTTTTTTGAAATCATATATCTGACCTTATCCGCTGTGAGAAATAGTTGTTTATTGAAGACAAATATATTGCTTATTGAAGACAAATTTGTTGCTTTTTTTTTTTTGGATATGTTTGAAACCGTATCTCTGAAACTCTCTCTTTCCTTTCACAGTCAAACTTGCAATTAATATTGGCGCATTCTGTTGTGCGAAATATGTTGCTTATTGAGGACTAATATGTTACTTATTTAGGCAAACAATGTTGCAACCACAAACTATTCCCTTCGATTTGTCATTTAATATATATGTAATTTTGTTGCTTATTTATGTCAACTATGTTACTTATCAAGGACAAATATGTTGCTTATTTAGGAAGACCATGTTGCTAAGTAAATATGTTGCTTTTTATGTGGACTGTGTTGCTTATTTAAGATAATATTTTGCTTATTTAAGTAGATAATGTTGCTAAGATGGGTGCAAATCTGTTGATTTAAATAGGTCATATGTCTTGTATATATGTATTTTTCTTATTTTTTTATGTCAATCATGTTGCTTATTGATGGCAAATATGTTGCTTAGACATTGTATATTTGTTGCTTACAAATATTACGTAATTTGTTTTTGAGAATGAAAAGCCAATATATAAATTAAGGAATCATGTGCGAAACAACCAAATCAACCAAGTGATCCGGAATATCCCCGATCCTTGGTTCGGAACCAACTAAAGAAAAAAGAAAAACTAGCTAAGTGATGGGCGAGAATGTTGCCAGACCGTTTAACAAAACTAGAACTAACCAAATCAAAATACGGAAAAAGATGAATAACATCGGCAATAATATTTCCCAAATAGGTGAGATCTTCAGTGCGCTTCTGGAGTCGATTGACTAGATTAATGTTATCGGATTCAATTATCAAATTCCTCAATCCCCAATCTTTAGCAAGAACCAGCCCCTCACGACAAGCAATCGCCTCCGCCACGGCTATGTCGTACTTTCGATTGGTATCATTTTGGACAATGTCGAGATAATCGCCTCGGTGATCCTATATAGCAATGCCTATCCTCCCTTTCCCATCTCGTGGACGCGCGTCCGAATTAATCTTAACGTGCTTTCTCCGGGGGAATCCATTTTTGTGGGTATATCCTTGTCGCCGATGGTGTCCTCCCATTACCCCAACCCGCGCATGTTCATGAAGGCGGCGTGCGGTGGCCTTGATGCATCTGGTGGGTTATGCTTTGCTTCTCGAAAATCAATTTATTTATGGCAGCCCATGCACTCCAAAGGATCATAGCAAATAAATTGTGTCCATCACTATCCCCCCCGCTTCATAAATTGTGCCACCCAATCACCTAAGGTCCTCGATGTTGTAAAGGAGGAAGATAGATGTGCAACGGAGACATTGCCCACATAAATTCCATCCATCCACAATCCCGAATCGCATGCTCGTTAGTTTCTTCCGCTAATCCACATCTAGCACATATCGCGTAGTCCCGACCCCTCTTCTTCGTAACGCTCCTTTGGTTGGAAGGATACAAATGACGCACTTCCACATAAATACTTTCACCTTATTGGGGATCTTCAAATACCACAACCATTTCCATAAACCCGCTTCATTTAGGATGACGACGGGGAGTTCAAATTGTTGTCTTTCAAGGCCCGTATATTTTCCGTCCTCTCGAATAATGCCATATCATTCTATCATCTTTACCGTGTGAACAGAGGGAACTGAAAAGAATAGCTTGGGTTTCTTTTGGAGAAAATAACTCACGCACGACTTGATACCCATGTCTTCAAAGAGATATCATTGTTTAAGTCAATAAGATCGCTCACTAGTGCAAACGTCGATTCTTCCGGGGGCCTAGACCAAGGATGAAACATAGGCAAGTCTGCTAACCATGGATCCCTCCAAATATCTACTCGAGAACCATCCCCAATGTTCCAACGGATACCACCCCGGATAATTTTTCTATTCTCTACAATGCTTCTCCATGTATAAGATGGATTATGGACAATTGTAGCATCTAGAAAACACTATCTAGGGTAGTACCTTTGTTTAAGAACTTTGGATAGAAGGGAGCTCTCATTGGTTAATAACCTCCAACACTGCTTAGCCAACATTGCCTCATTAAAACACTGCAAGTCTCGGAACCCCAAACATCCCTCCTTCTTAGATTTACACATAAAACTCCACGCTTTCCAGTGAATGCGTCTTTCCTCTTTTTCGTTGTCCCCACCAAAATTTCTAATCAAAGAATTTATTTGATTGCATGTATTCGGGAAAAGAGAAACAACTCATGAGGTAAGACGGAATTGCTTTGCGACCGATTGAATAAGCACCATTTTTCCAGCCGTAGACAAGTATCTCCCATTCCAGTCTTTCAATTTCTTACGAATCATGTCCACCATCTTAGTGAAAATTTATTTTTTTGAACGCCCCACCACAGTCAGGATACCCAAGTAAATGGCGTGCTTATCCACTTGGGTGACCCCTAGCCGACGTGCAAGGTCATTCTGACAATCAATCCCCACCCCCTGCTAAAAAACTTCTGCTTTATCAAGGCTGATTCTTTGGCCCGAAGCCCTCTCGTAATCTTGGATAATTTGTCTCGTATGATCAATTTCTCTCTCATTTGCCCATCCAAAAATAATATCGTCATCGGCGAAGAAAAAATGAGAGATTTCTGGGCCCCCTCGACTAACCTTTATTCTGTGAAGTCTTCCACCATACTTAGTCCTGCGAATCAAAGAGGAAAAAGCCTATGCACAGAAAAGAAACAGGAAATGAGAAAGAGGGTACCCCTGTCGGAGTCCCCACGTAGGATTAAACACGGTGCCCGACTGACCATTTAAAAGAATGGAAAAGGACACGGAATTGACACATTTCATGATAAGATTAACAAACTGGCTAGGCAAACCCATTTTAAGCATAACCCTTTGTAAAATATTTCATTCTACTCTATCGTATGTCTTGGACATGTCAAGTTTGAAAGCAAATGATCCTCGTTTTTTAGCTTGATTATGTTTCATAGAATGAAAAATTTCAAAAACAATGAGGGCATTATCATTAATAAGGCGACCAGGGACGAAGGCTGATTGCGTATGGTGAATAAGGGAGGGGAGGACGAGTTTAAGCCTATTGGCAATTGTCTTGGCTATCAACTTAAACAAAACATTGCACAAGCTTATAGGCCTATAATCAGTGACAAGTTCAGGGTGTTTTTTCTTTGGGATAAGAACAATAAAGGTATTATTAATAGAACGAGGGCTCGTGCCTCCATTGAGAATGGAAAGAACATAAGACACAATATCAGATTTTAACACGAACTAGAACCTTTGATAAAATAATGCAGGCATACCGTCTGGTTCGAGAGCCTTAGTAGGATGCATTTGTGCTAAAGTTGCCGTTAACTCCTCTTCCACGAACGGTCGAGAAAGGAGATCGCCCGGCGAGGCCGACACTTTGTTTTCCACTGTGTCTAGTACTTTCTCCATTTCTAAATTCTCATCCGCAGTAAACAAACCCTGAAAATAATTATTGAAAACCCGGCCAATATCATCAATTTCTTCTTTCCACACCCCATCGGAATCCCGAATTCTGTTCACCGTGTTTCTCACCTTATGGCCATTTGCTAACTTTTGAAAGAAGGTCGTGTTTTGATCCCCGCCCCTTAATACTGATTAGCTCGTGAACGTTGGTGCCACATATTTTCCTGTTTCACGTGAAGGTCCGGAGTTCGGTCTCAAGTCTTTGTCTATTTGTCAAGTCTGTTGAGGAGCGGTCAAGTTGTGTGCCGAATGGCTTTTTCGCAATCCCTAATATGTTGCCCAACATTCCCAAAATGGGATTTCTCCCATAATGATAATTGAATTCCACAATCATGTATTCTGGCCGAGATGGGTTTTAAATCGCAGCAGCAACCCCCTTATCCCAAGTTTTCTGAATTAACATTTATACTGTTGTGTGTAATTTCCCTAATTTCATGGGATATGACTGATTGGTTAGGACTAATATACCCCCTTTATCAATTTAATTAGGTGTTTTTATATATTTTAAGCATATTTATTATTAGTCATTGAAATTTGTTGATTTGTGGTCCAGATTTGGTCTTACGTACTCACCTAAGGTATTGGTCTCATATAACCATTCCCCTGTATGTGTATATGGGTGTGTGTATTGGAACATTTTAATTATAATGCAAAGAAATGTTGAAAAGATGCCATAATCTAATAACTAGATGTATAATTATAGTTAATTACTATTTATTAGCTATATCTTTTTGTTTATTATGTGTTGGTAATTGATGTCTCAACTTTTGTCTTTCCCAATTTTCAATAATCCCCAATAAACACGCACACATATATATAGATGTTAAACGAGCAAGCCCCGACGATTTGGATCGATCTAGCGGGCCGTGTTAAATGGTGCTCGGGCACAAGGTATCAATATTAAATAGGCCAACAATATTAGAACATAACCGTAACTCTAGCAGGCTTTGGGCTAAACAGGTCACTATCGGACTATAAGTAAAAAAATTAGAAGTTACATATTTAAATCTAAAAATTTAAACTCGAACATATATAACTTAAATTTAATATTTTAAGTTACAATATTCGTTAAAAAAAAGTCATGGATAGTTTATGATTACATTGCATTAACAAAATTATAAAATTTTAATATTTTGTGATCCAAATTTAAAGAAAAAGTGTAATAATAAAAGCTAGCATTATGTACCCATATAAAATGAGAGAAATTAATATTTGTTTCTGAAATTACTCATATGGCTATAAGTCAAAATTTATAAAATATATATTTAAATATAAAATTTTAAACTTGACATATATAATATTTTAAGTTAACAGTGGGTCGATTCTTTGGCCATTGTGGTGTGATAAAAATATTTTTTAACCATCTTTTGAAAGCACATATTTTTTAGTCACTTTTGGATGTAAAATTTCAAATGTGCTATTTTAACATTGTTTAACCCATTTCGTGTGAAACCCAGTATCATAACTCGAAGAGCAAACATGGCAAAGTGATTTGAAATCGGCGACGAGCGAAATGGACCATGCGACGATGATGACAATTGTTTCTACTTCTAACCAGGTTCGATTTGAACTCACATTTCCTCTAATTTCATGTTTTTTGATGAATTAGTTAGTTCATAGTTATTTAGGTTAAGATTTGTTATTAGATTTGTAGAATTTATATGTTTTAGATAAATTAGGTATTGAATCGAAAAGCTTGACCTGTTGATACGTATAAAATATACGTGCTTTTAGGGGCTTATTTTGGTGCATATTTGATACATTTGCATGTATATGTAATGTGTTTTGGCTAGTTTCCATTGTTGAGAATGATATTGCGGTTGTCTGGGTATTTTTGCAGGAAACGTAGCTAAATTGGATAAAAAGCAATAGCACATCCCAAAAGATATGTCAAGAGCCAAAGGACGAATGAATATGTGAAGGAAATAAGCATGGACGGTCGAACAACAAGGGATTTCTTTCGAAAACGTCCAAACGTGCTAACAGTTTTCAGCACTAGCATGGTTTAGTATTTTGGCCATAGCTTTCTCTACAAAATTGATATTGAGCTAATTCAAGATGCTTTGGAAAGCCAAGATAAAGGGCTAGAACTTTCATGCATACCCCAGGAGCAAATTCACATGTTTGCATAGTACACGCCCGAGCGACTTGCTTTTCAGAGACAAAGTACACATTCTACCTGTGTAATAATACTCGATAGTGTATTCTACACTGCGGCCGATTTTGTTTCCTAATTTCATCGGGACTCTACCAGGGATCTTTCAAAGCATCTATAAAAGGAAGACCAAGCCCTAAAACTGGAGGAGGGAATTACACACAAAAATTTACACACTTCTAGGGCAAAATTATACTCCGACGAAGTACGGCACAAGACCTTTTGCATCTAGGAAGGCGCAAGAGTTCAAGACTTTGAAAAAAGATTCATCCTTTCAAGAAGAGTTCTATCATCTTAGTTTAGATCTTTTGTTTATGTACTTAATTTGATGTCAACTTATTTGATTTCAAGTTTGTCTATGAATTTGCTTTCAAATATGTTAGGCTAAACTTCTAGATCCTAATGCATGATCAAAACTGTGGATTTATGTTAATTCTAATCTGATTGTTTCTTCTTAATTGGTTTCTTGTGTTCTATTTATGAATTCATGCTCTTATTTCTTGTAGATTATCGGTTAATAATTTTCATGTCTTATATGTTAATTCATAATTTGGGAGATGGGTTCTAACTTACAAAAACGAATTCATAACATAAATGGGTATAGAGTCGGAGACTTATAATTTTGTGGGGGTTTACTTCGATTCTAAGATCTTTTGGAGTTAATATTAATTGTTGAGTATGGATACTAGCTATTAGAGTGTTCTAGAAGCTTTTCGTTTTTTCTATTTTTCATTAACTGTTATAGTATCTTGTTAGGCGGTTACTGATTGGTTGTAACAAAGATCATCTCACTTGTATATATATACCTCAATTCACAAAGAATAAAATTGTCTAGTTTTCATTTCTCTCAACACAAATATGTGCAGCTCTCTCTTATCTAACATGGTATCAAGAGCCGGTGGTCATCTCCGGTAGTCAATTTTTTTCCCTTTTAGGCAACTTTTCCTGCTTTTTCATGGATTCCTCTGGTTCAGTTACTCTTCCTACTTTTCATTCGATTCCTCTTTATCTTACAAGAGAGAATTATCACTATTGGAGACTTCAAATCCTATCTACGGTTAAGGCACATGGATTTGAAGGTTTTTTGTTTGGATCGGTGCAAATTCCTCCGAAATTGGTTGATGGTGAGGTTAATCCGGATTATATACTATGGATCCGTCGTGATCAATTACTTTTCAGCTGGATAATTGCTTCTATCTCTGAATCAATGATGGGATACATAACTCGTTTATACAACTTCGCCTCGATCTATGGTCCGTATTGGAGATCGCCGTTCGCAATCTAGAGCTCGTGTTCATCATTTGAAAGCTCAGCTTCATAGCTCGAAGAAAGGAGATCTTTCCATCTCTGATTATATACTTCACATGCAAGGTATTACAGATAATATTCAAGCTGTTGGAGTTACTATCTCTGATGATGATTTGATCTTACATATTCTCATTGGTCTTGGTATGGAGTACGAATCAATTGTTGTGAATTTAACTACTAGAGCTGAAGAACTTACTCTTCAAGATGTTCAATATGCACTGCAAACACATGAGATGAGACTACAACAACAAAACTCTGTTGAATCTGTGCATCTTCATGCTTCTCCTGCTGCACATTTAGCCAATACTCGAGCCTCTAATGAGAATTTTGGAAACAGAGGTTCTATGTTTTCAGGAAATCGTGGTGGTTATGGTTCCAGAGGTAGAGGTCGTGGTAGATACCCCAGAAATCGCCCCTCTTGCCAAATTTGTGGCAAAAATAATCACATTGCCTCCAAGTGTTTTAAAAGATTTGATGTGAACTTTACTGGTGTGGATTTATCATCTGCTCAAGCTCATTACATGTCTACTGTGCCTGACATACTGAAATCTCCTAGTGCTAACTTAGGTTTACCTACGTCCAATCATGCTTCATTTCAATCCACTCCTCAATATGCAAACTCTGCCTCATCAATCACTGAATGTGGATATCCTAATAATGAATATGCTTGGTATATGGATAGTGGGGCCACTGCTCATGTTACTTCTGATCTGAAAAACCTCAGCCTCCAAAGTGCCTACACTGGGAATGATAAGCTCATCATAGGTAATGGTTCCAAACTTGGTATTTCTCACATTGGATCCTCTATACTTTCATTTCCTTCTTCTTCTAAACCTCTTCTTCTAAACAATATTCTGTGTGTGCCTGATATTACAAAAAATTTGTTGTCCATTTCTCAATTTACCAAAGATAATCGAGTCGTTATTGAATTTCATCATGACTCTTGTTTTGTCAAGGACAAGCTGACTCACAGAATTCTGCTGAAAGGTTCACTCCAAGGGGGCCTCTATCAGCTTGATCTCAGTTCTCTTCATACTCAAAGATTTGCAAGTTTGCATACTTCTCCTGTAAACTTTTCTAATTCAGCAAATATTGCTATCTCTGATGTAAACCTTTGGCATAAACGCCTAGGTCATTGCTCATTTGTTGTACTGAATAATGTACTCAAACAAATAAATGTCTCTCATTCTTCTTCTCATTTGGATTTTTGTCATGCCTGCCAATTAGGAAAGCTTAAATCTGTGTCTTTTCCTCAAGTTAAATCAAAATCCACTGCACCTTTTCAACTAATTTATTCGGGTGTATGGGGTCCTCCATCCATTTCTAGTAATCGATACAAATACTATGTGCATTTTGTTGATGATTTTACAAATTACACTTGGATTTATCCTCTACAAACAAAAGGTGAAGCACTTGACTCTAAAACACTTTAATTCTGTTGTTCAAACTCAGTTCAATTCTCATATTCATGCCTTTCAATGTGACTGGGGAGGAGAATTCAGACCTATTGCCACATTTCTTTCCTCTTTAGGGGTTCAACTTAGACACCCTTGTCCATACACTCATCAACAAAATGGAAAACCGGAAAGAAAACATCAACATATTGTTAATGTTGGACTCTCTTTTCTAGCACACTCAAATCTTCCATATTGTTTTTGGTGGGATGCCTTTGTCTCTGCAGTCTTCACTATAAATAGACTCCCTACTCCTACTCTCAAAAATATTTCTCCATTTCAAAAGCTTTTTGGCACAATCCTTGACTATACTTTTCTTAAAAGTTTTGGTTGTGCTTGCTATCCCTACCTCCGTCCTTATAATCAATCAAAACTTCAATTCAAGTCTACCAAGTGTGTTTTCTTGGGCTATAGTCCAGCTCATAAGGGTTACAAATGTCTTAGTCCTTCAGGAAGAATCTATGTTGCAAGGATTGTCACCTTCAATGAATCAGAGTTTCCCTATCCTTCCTTTGGATCCACCTCTGCTCTCTCTTCAATTGTTTCCTCTCCACTTCAACTTCCTCTCTTACATCAGTTACCAGTATCTCCATATCCTACTTCAAACTCTACTTCTTCTCAGTCCTCTCAACATGTACCAGTCTCTTCTAACTCCCCATCACCTCAGCCAATTTTACCTGCCTCATCCACTTCCACATCCTCCACTTCCTCTGCAGTTGATTCTACTGCATCTCCTTCTCCTCCTCATCCTCCTATTCCTCCTTCTACTTCCACATCTTTTCATCCTATGCTCACTTGCTCTAAGCTTGGACTTTTTAAACCAAAAGCTTACAATATGACAAATACCACTTGTGAACCAGAGTCTGTGTCTGCAGCTCTTTCAAACACTCAGTGGAAAGCAGCAATGGATGCTGAATTTTCAGCATTAATTAAGAATCACACCTGGGATCTTGTGTCTTTTCAGTCTCATATGAAATTTGTTGATCATAAGTGGGTATTTCGGGTCAAATACAATCCTGATGGTAGTGTAGATCGGTTCAAGGCTCGATTAGTTGCTAAGGGTTTTCAACAACTTTCTGGGATTGATTATTTTTATACGTTTAGTCCAGTGGTTAAACCTATAACTATCAGAATTGTATTCTCTCTGGCAGTTTCTAGAGGTTGGTCTATTCAACACATTGATGTTAATAATGCTTTCTTGTATGGGGATTTGAAGGAGGATGTTTACATGTCTCAGCCTACTGGTTATGTTGATAGTTCTAAGCCCAATCATGTTTGCAAACTGGTTAAAGCCATTTATGGGTTGAAGCAAGCTCCAAAATCATGGAATGATAAGCTCAAGTTTCATTTGTTATCCCTTGGTTTTCTTGTTTCTCAGTCTTATCCTTGCCTATTCTATCAGAGGATTAAATCTCATCTTATTTTGGTGTTGGTTTATGTGGATGATATACTTGTTACAGGAGATGATTCTAAGTTGGTTGATCAGGTTATTAATGGTATTCAAACAGCCTTTTCTCTGAAAAATCTTGGCAAAGTTTCTTACTTTCTGGGGATACAGGTTAATTACACCAGCAATGGTATTTTGCTCAATCAGTCCAAATATATTCTTGATCTTTTAAAGAAAACTAATTTGGAAAATTGTAACTCCTGCACTACACCTCACTGCATCAACCAAAAGATCTATCTTCAGGACAGTCCATTCATGGAAAATCCCACACTTTATCGCAGCACTGTGGTACCTTGCAATATCTGACCCTGACCCGTCCAGATATTTCTTTCATTGTAAATAAGTTGAGTCAATTTCTCCATGCCCCAACATCAACTCATTGGGGTGCTTGCAAGCGTGTACTCAGATATCTCCGGGGTTCTATTACGCATGCCCCAACATCATCTTGAGAGTTTTACCGATGCGGATTGGGCCAGTTCGATGGATGATCGTAGGTCCACTAGTGGTTACTGTGTTTTTCTTGGACCTAATCTAATTGCTTGGAGTTCCAAAAAGCAATCCGTAGTTGCTCGTAGCAGCACTGAGGCGGAGTATAGATCCTTGGCATCAGTCACAGCGGAATTAATTTGGATCAAGTCATTTTTTGCTGAACTTGGTCTTTCTTTGCCTTCCCGATATGTGATCTGGTGTGACAACATTAGTGCCATCTCTTTGGCCTCGAACCCTATTTTTCATGCGAGAACCAAACATATTGAAGTGGATGTCCATTTTATTAGAGAGAAGGTTGCTACTAAAGAAGTCGAAGTCAGATTTTTGCCATCCGAAGATCAAATTGCTGATGTACTAACTAAGCATATGGTTGCAGCACGGTTTCATACTCTATGTTCTAAACTTTCTTTGCAGTCTCCCTAGTTCGGTTTGAGGGGTGTGTATTAGAGTGTTCTAGAAGCTTTTCAGCTTTTTTCTTTTTACATTAAGTACATTTTATAGATCTTAGGCGGTTACTGATTGGTTGTAAAGATATCATCTCACTTGTATATATATACCTCAATTCACAGCAATAAAATTGTCTAGTTTTCATTTCTCTCAACACAAATATGTGCAGCTCTCTCTTATTTAACACCAGCAAAATTATTAATAAACGGTTTGTTTGCTTCGGGAGAAGGAATAAAACAACTTTAGGAATTGAACCCATAGATAGACAGAATCTGATTTTGATGAAACATTTATTGGAATTAACATTGATGAAGCATGTTGAGATTATGTTCCTAGGGTTGCTTTTCGTATTTGTTTAAGTTTTTGTGAAGTTGGGGTTTATATATTCATGAGATATTTTACTTGATAATTTAGGATTAGTTTAGATGATAATTTTTTTTATTTTTTTTATTGCTTTTCAATAAAATTGAAGTACGAGATTTAATATAATTTATGTGTTTCTCTGCTAGCTACACTGTACACTTGCAGTTTAGTGAAAAGATTTCAATAAAACTTTGCAAAATTGGTCATGTAACTATAGAGGCTAGCAATTTGGTCCTATAAAAATGTTATGTAGCAATTGTGTTCCCGTAAGATTTTGATTTTATACAATTCTGGTCCCATAAATTCTATTTGGTCTCAAATGAGTTTTAATATTTCATTTATTGTCAAAGTATCCAAAATACCAAAATACCTATGACAATTAGAAAATGGTAATATTTGCCGATAGGGTAAAGTCATTAAGGAGCAAATGCAACTGCCAAATCCAAAAATTACAGGACTAAAATTGCTAACCTATAAGTGTTCCAGGACTGAAATCGCAATTGAGCCAAATGTGACTAAAGTGGGGTTCAGAATTTGGGTGATATATATCTGTTATCCACAAAGTGAGACTAAAGGTTAAAAAGAAAGGTGTTCTGAAGTTGCTATTTAACAGCAGTTTGGTTCTGGTAAAAAGCTAAAAAACATGGTCTGGAACTTTTACTAAGAATAGCAGATTGATTGCACCTCATAGATTATGTGATCCCAAGTTGAAAATTTAAGTGTTTATATGATCTGTTTCGCATAGATATGTACACAAAATCTGTCCTGTTTTCCACGAGTACTATAATGTTTGAAGTGGGCTTTTTGATGTCTTGCAGGATAAGAAGTTCAATCTTTGTTTGTTTTAAGCTTAATTAGATAGGCTATTACATCAAACTTATCAAGGGAGATGCATGTATGTACTTAAGGGTATTCCCTTCTATTATTTGCAGACTAGTACTGCAAGCGTTAGAAACCAACGTGGTGGACTTAGATAGGGATGTCAATAGAGTGGGTCTACCTGCCCAGACTCCAGACCTGACCCGTTGAGATACTGCAAGACTTAAACCCGCCCGACGCGCCTCACCTTACATCCAAACCCGTCCAAATCCATATTCATGTCTAGCATGTAAGACCTATCATACCCACTAAAACCGTCAACTTCGCATATTTGGCCTAATATGTCTGATTTTTATTCGTAATATCATTACAAAAAATTAGGTCAAAATGTAATATTTATATAAGGGATAATTACAAAAGACCCCCTGAGATTTGGGCTAATTACAGAAAAACCCAAAGATATTTTAAAATTATAAAAAGTCCCCTCAGGTTTGATTATGCCTTAAGGGGTTAACTGTAATACTTTTAGAAATATGATGGGTGTTTTGAAATATTTGTTGGTTACGAAGAAAGAAAATGTAAGATGGAATCAAACCTCGAGGGGTTTTTTATAATTTTGAAACATATTTGGGTTTTTTTGTAATTAGCCTAAACCTCAGGGGTGTTTTTGTAATTATCCCTTTATATAATTTGGTAGATATTATATGAATTATGAAATATGTAATCCAAGAGCTCTAAAATAATAATAATAATCACAATACATATATATATATACTAATTATACCGAGCAGTCTAGGTCGGGTTGAACTGAACCCGTTAACCAATTTGGACCCATCTAGGACTACAAATTCATACCCGTTTCCCGCTCCAAACTCATTTTGTTAGGGAAAATTTGATTCGGATTCAGGTCTTACCCGAACACATTGCGATCCCTAGTGGTAGAGGTAAAAAAATATTGGGTTAATTACAAATATACCCTAATGGAGTTAAGGTTCAGTTTTATCTATATCTATCTATCTATCTATGTCTATATCTATATCTATATCTATATCTATTCTATATCTATATCTATCTATCTATCTATATCTATACTATCTTAAAAGTGTGAATGTTTCTTCAAACATTTGATTGGACAAAATATCCTTTTCACATATTAAAATTTTTGGGCAACTAAGTAATTTGATATTTAATTAGTTTCTATTTGTTGAATTATAAGACAAGTGACCTTTTAAATTCTACACTTTAAAAGTAATTATTCTTCCATCTATAACTCTTAGAATATTTTGAATTTTCAAATAATATCAATTTCATATAAAACTAAATTTCGAGAGTTTTCTAACCATATGTCATAAGCATATATAAGGATTTCACATGAGAAAATTTTATCCTTATAAAGTTAAAAAATATGTAGAAATTAAGAATTTATGTTTTTTATAGTTTTGCTAATTATTTAATCTTTTTTGTTTATTTATTCTTCCATCTATAACTCTTAAAATATTTTGAATTTTCAAATAATATCAATTTCATATAAATCTAAATTCTGAGAGCTTTCTAACCATATGTCATAAGTGTTGGAGGAGGGTTATCTCAAGTTTAGATGAAAAAAAGGGTTATTTAGAAATTAATTGAAAGTTGGAAGAGGGACTATTTTTCTTTGTAGGAGGAGGATGTTATTTATGCTAAGAAATGTAGGAGAGTTTTGGTGGAGAAATATTTGCTTGTAATGATTCTTCTCAAATTTGGCTTGTTACAAAATGATCAAGACACCCCTATTTATACTAGTACAACTTTCTAACCAATGGTTAGGATTTATTTGATCTAATGGCTATAATTCATTCACTAGAATCATCCTCCAAAATATCTACTTTCCTAGAACATTCTACAAACTTTCTTACAAATAATATCTTAGATATTTTTACAAGACTTTTCTAGATAACTTCTAGAACTTGGGCCATTTGGGCTTTGGCTCTTATTTTTCCTTTTATCTAAAACTATTCTTCCAAGTCCAATATAAGTTGGACTCAAATCAAGTTTAAAATCCAACACCCCCCCCCCTTAAACTTAATTTGTCATTCCGAGAAAACTTCTAAGTCGTATGAAGTCTTCATGCTTGAGTGGTTTGGTGAAGATGTCCGCAATTTGATCTTGAGACTTCACATACTCCACTTGTACGTCCTTTTTGATATGCATTCTCAGCGAGTGTCAATGTGCTTGCTTCGATCATGAAACACCGGATTCTTTGCCAATGCCATAGTTGACTTAACCACGAATCTTAGTTGGCTCTTCTTGTGTCATTCCCAATTCCTTCAACAAATTTCTCAGCCAAACTGCATGGCAAACACAAGATGTCGCAGCTACGTACTCAGCTTCACAGGTGGAGAGAGTGACTACCGGCTGCTTCTTTGACATCCAAGTGAATGCGGTATCTCCCATGAAGAACACAAAGCCAGTAGTACTTTTTCGATCATCTACATCAATCGCTATCACTATAGCCAACAAGTTTACAATCATTATTTGTTGAATAAAATAAGCCGTAATTGATCGTACCTTTGAGATAGCGAAGAATCCTTTTAGCAGCCTTCATGTGAGTAGTGGTTGGATTTTCCATGTAGCGACTTATTAGACCAGTGGCATAGAGAATGCCTGGTCTTGTGCACGTCAAATACCGCAAACTTCCAACCAAACTCTTGTATAGAGTCGGGTCCACTTTTTCTTCTCCATCATACTTTGATAACTTGATTCCGCACTCCACTGGTTTGTTAATCGGCTTGCAGTTATCTATCTTGAACTTCTTGAGAATCTCCTTCCCGTAGCCTTCTTGCGAGATGAAAATCCCATCTTCTTGTGTTTAACTTCAACGCCGAGGTAATATGCCATAAGCCTGATATCAGTCATCTCAAATTCTCTGGTCATTGCTTTCTTGAACTCTTCAAACATGTCTGAATTATTTCCTGTGAAGATCAAGTCATCGACATATAAACACACGATCAAAACATCATCTTTTCTGACCTTAACATAAAGTGCATGTTCATGCGGGCACTTAGTGAATCCATTCTCTTGCAAGTATTTATCGATCCTGCTATTCCAAGCCCGTGGTGCTTGCTTTAATCTGTATAAAGCCTTCTTCAACTTCAAGACTTTATCTTCTTCTTTCTTCACCACATAGCCCTTTGGCTGTTCAATGTAGACTTCCTCCTCGAGAACTCCATTTAAGAAAGCTAACTTTACGTCCATCTGGTGAATCTTCCATCTGTTTTTAGCTGCTAAAGAAATGATAAGCCTTATTGTTTCCAAGTGAGCGACTGGAGCAAACACCTCTTCATAGTCGATTCCAGCTCTTTGACTATAGCCTTTTGCGACTAGCCTTGCTTTATATCTTTCAATTTCTCATTTATCATTCTTATTTGCTTTGTACACCCACTTGACGCCGATAGCCTTATGTCCTTTTGGAAGTGAGGTCAGCTTCCACGTGTCGTTCTTCATTATTGTTTGTATCTCTTCATCCATAACATCTCTCCATCTTTTATTTTGGACTGCTTCTTCAAAAGTCACTGGTTCACAATATGCAAATAGACAGAATAAAGTGATATCATCTATCCTCTCGGTGTTCTCATAAAGATCTTCTAGACTCCTTGCACGTGTTATGCCTCTTTCATTTAGAAATAATGGTGGCGAGTCTCCTTGCCTATTGATTGTGAAGTGGATGGAGTAGTTGGCTCTTCTTTGAACTCTATGGTTGGCTCGGTCGGTCTCGACTCATTTTCTTCAAAATATGGAAAGAAATTGAAGTTGTTTTGGGAACCAAAATCCCAATTTGATTCTTCATCAAACTCTACATCACGACTTATCACAAGCTTCTTAGTAATTGGATTATATAACTTATAACCTTTAGAATTTGAGTCATACCCGATGAAGATGAATGCCTCGCTTTTGTCATCACGCTTACTTCTTCTCTCGTCAGCACGTGTGCATATGCTTTGCTTCCAAATACTTTTAGATGAGAGATACCTGGTTTTCTTCCACTCCAAGCTTCTTGTGGTGTTTTTCCCCACACACTTATGGTTGGTGAACGATTTGACAAGCACACCGCACACGCCATCGCTTGACATTTTAACTCCTTTGGCGACCTTTTGCTTTTGAGCATGCACCTTGCCATTTCAAGAATTGTTATATTTTTTCTCTCGCCTACGCCATTTTTTGGGGGATCTTGGGACTATCAAGGGACGCCGGATTCCGTTTGCTTCGCAAAATTCTTGGAACTCCTTAGATGTGAATTCTCCTCCACGATCTGATCGCATTGCCTTGATTTTGCATCCACTTTAATTTTCCACCATAACTTTGAACTTTTTGAATGCTTCGAACACTTCAGATTTCGGTTTCAAAAAATATACCCAGGTCTTTCTAGAGAAATCATCAATAAAGAGGAGGAAATAATTATTTTTACCGAGAGAGCTTGGCTTGATTGGTCCACAAACATCAGTGTGTATGAGCTCCAGGGGCTTCTGTGATCTCGAGCTTGATTCCTTTGGAAAACTCTTTCTGAATTGTTTTCCCATTAGACATCCTTCGCATAGTTGATCGGGATGATTGATGGAAGGTAATCCTCTTACCATCTCTTTCTTTGATAGTAATTCTAATCCGCCAAAATTTAAGTGCCCAAATCGTAGATGCCAAAGCCAAGATATATCTTTGTAGCAAGCTTTGAGACATTTTGCTACATCATTCTGGATATTTAATAAGAACATTCTATTTCTAGACATTGGCACTTTAGTGATTAAATTATTTCTATCATCTCTTATAGAAAGACTACGATCTTTCATGTGAATGTCATAGCCTTTCTCTAATAGTTGTCCCAAACTCAAGATATTACTTTTCATATTTGGAACGTAATAGACATTAGAAATAAATTGATGACTTCCATTCTTCAAGCGGATTAGAATTTTACCTTTTCCTTTGACCGGGACTTTAGACTCATCTTCAAAAGAAACATTATCACTCACCGATTCATCAAGCTCCACAAACATGCTTCTTCTTTCACACATATGGTTGCTTGCACCAGTACCGAGGTACCAAGTGTTGTCTTATCTTCCATCACCACCTTTGTATGCTAGTAACAAATTGACATCTTCTTCGTTTTTATTTTCCACATAGTGGGCCTTTTTTTCAACCTTATTTTTGGGAGCTCTACACTTGGAAGCATAATGTCCAAATTTTTGACAATTATAACACTTAGTTTGTGATTTTTCGTACCTTGTTCTTGGATTGCTCCTCCCGCGTCCACTGGTTGGGTATTCTCTTCTATCTTCATTATTATTGAAACCTCCTCGTGCACGTCACGACCACGACCTCGTCCTTGGACATGACCTCTTCCATGTTGACCTCGTTCATTGCCCATGCTTTCTTCTTTATCCTTAACTTGCATTTTAAAAAGTTGTTCTACAATATCTTGCTTCTTTTTATGTTTTTCTTCATATGCTTGTAATGACCCCAATAATTGATCAATAGTCATCTCCTCCAAATTTTTTGTTTCCTCAATTATTATGACAATATGCTCAAATTTAGGACTTAAAGAACGGGGTATCTTTTCCATAATTCTCACATCATTTAACTTTTCACCATTTCTTTTCATTTGATTAGAAACCGCCAAAACTCTTGAAAAATAGTCGGAAATAGATTCGGACTCTTTCATATGTAAAGCTTCAAATTCACCTCTTAATGTTTTGAGACGTACCTTCTTTACTTGCTCGGCTCCTTTGTGAGATGTTTGAAGCTTCTCCCATGCATCCTTGGCGGTGGTTACACTTGAGATATTTTCGAAACCATCATCATCCAAAGCTTGGTAGATGAGATAGAGAGCTTTCTTGTCTCTATTTCTTGAATCTTTTAAATTATCCTTTTGAGTTTGGGATAGTGTAGTCTCGTCTTATGGCTCAACATATCCTTTTTCTACACTACAAGAAATATGAGATAACATGACGAAAAATATCGTCATATAAACTTGTTTTTTTGTCACTAAATGTATTTGGTGACAAAAATTGAGCGTCATAAAGATCGTCACTGTAGCCCCGTCATAAAAGGTATACATGATGATTGTTGCAATTTGTCACCACAAAATTAACCTTTGGTCACGCTAATAACCATTGTCACGATTTGCATCATTTATTGTGACGCCTACTTCGTCACATCATCATAAAGTTTTTGTCATCTATATTATTTCTTTGTCACAAAAAAGTATTTCTTCAATGACAAAAGCATGTTTTGTCATCATAGCATTAAATTTTAGTGACGAAAATGATCGCATTGTCAAATTCATCAAATTCTAATGACGAATTTTGGTGTTGCGATTGTATATATAATTTCGTCATGTATTACAAACTTGTCATAAAAGTGGTGATTTAACGTTACGAAATATTGCGTGTCACTTAATGTGAATTTATAATGACAAAATAATATATCACCAATAATTACGATTCAACGACGAGATGCGTGTTGTCACCAAAAGTATATGTAACATGATGATTTTGTTCGTCATGGAAACAATGAAAAAATATGACAAAACTTACCAGTGTCGCTAATTGTGCCGAAATAATGATGAAATCGTCCATCATAAAAATAAATATGTGGTGACAAAATGTATCGTCACATAATAAATTTATACAGTGCCAAGTTTTAAAGATATTTGTGACGATACAAGTCATCATTATAGTGTATTTTTAATGACAAATTGTATCAAAGAATAGATTTTTTTAGTGACTACTAAATTTATTGTAATAAATGAATGTTTTAGTTATGAAATAATTCATTGTTACCAATTAAGAGCTTTCTTACATGACAACATAGTTGTCATGAAAATAAGTATTATAGGCAATGTAATTAGCACATTTTTTATTTTTATTTTTGTACATATATAATGATTTAAATATTAATTTATAAAATATTCTATCAATACATTACTATTACTACAAAGTGCAAGTTTAAATGCAGCTAAGCATGAAAAATTAAAACAAAAATAAAATTAATCGTGTTTGATTAAGTAGAATATGATTATTTATCAATATAAGAGAAATGATAGGATATCCATATTCCAAATGGACAATAAACTATTTGAACAATGTCCGAGAAAAAAACATTAAATATCCAAACCAAAAGAAAAGAGTACTTAGATTAATTATATCGGCTCAGATATTATTCCCACTCGCAGCCATGAATGCCATAAGCTTTTCAATACAAGCATCTTTCGACTGAGCTAGTCTTTCAATTCACCCACTTGTGACTTAAGCCTACTCACTTGTGATTCTGATTCTTGTAACTTCTCTTGTGTCTCTTGAAGTTTATTTCGCAGTTGTCGAGTACTTAAGTCATACGATGCGGTGCGTCTACTTGGAGGTTTTGGGTCATAGCCAAGGCCCTTTATATAACCAGATCCATGACCAAGCACCTCAAGAACTATTTCGTCGACACTCTTCTCAATTCCTTCCTCTATATTGGTCTCGCTTTGATATCATCAACTCCTATTTGAATATTGGACATACGAATATACAATTAATATCATGACAAAGTTAATAAAATAATATAAAAATCTGAAGTGACACTTTTAATCAAATAAACCTTAAATTAAAAAAGTTTGAGGCAAAAGTTCACCTCATTATGAGAAGTTCTTTAAATAAACATTCTCGATATCTACTAATATGTACACTGATGTAATTCAAAAGGTAAGAACCACGATATCAATGTCAAGCTATGTATAACATTACATTGAAAAGATAATTTCTACAAGACTCTGTGGACATTTGAGCAATCCATTGAAATGATATGGTGTCCATATAAACCAGCTAAAAATGCCAATTGTAATCCCCTTTCACGTAAAACACTATAAATCTCAATACCTTCTTATGCCAGCCCAGAAAGAAAAACAGAAAAAGAAACTACAAAATCGATATTAAGATAAGGGATAACTACATAAAACCTTTGAGGTTCAGGCTAATTACAAAAAGACCCAGAGATTTTTAGAAATTACAAAAATACCCTTGAGGTTTGATTTTATCTTACATTTTCACCTTCCTAAGCAAAATATATTTTAAACCCCCCCTGAAATTTACAAAAATATTACAGTTACACCTTAATTTAAGACATAATCAAACTTATGGTGTTTTTTGTAATTCTAAAACATCTCTGGGTTTTTTTGTAATTAGCCCAAATCTCAGGGGTGTTTTTGTAATTATCCTTAAGATAAACTACGTAGAAGGTTAATGTACATGAAAGGTTTTCTGGCTCACACTTGGCCAGCACTATTGTTCCAGAACCAGGTCTCTCAGGAAGACAGATACATATTTCCTTTATCCAGAACTCATCTATATAGAATGTTTTTTTTTTCTTTCTTTTAAGAAGAAAAATCAGCTTCTAACTTGGAACATAAATGTTCAAAATCACCTGCAAACTTGTTTCTAAAAAGATGCTTATACGATTACACAAAAGACATACAACAGGGTATCAATAACTTCATATTTTCACGGAAGACATACAACAGGGTGAGCTCTATCTCTGTTCTTATTCCCTACCACACTAAAGGAAAACGAAATCAAGGACCACTCTATAAAAAACTATATTTTGGATGTATAAAAAAACTATACTTTGTCATCCAAAAAACATGTTGATATGGACTACAACTACATAAAAACTCTGTTTTTTGACCAATTCCACAGATTCAGGATTATAATAACACAATTCCCACCTAATTAACATTGTATTACATTTTGACGCTTTCTCACCTAGCCGGCGCATAATTATTTATATTTGTATTCATTTTGTGTCTTTTCCATTAGTCCTTAAGCTTTTGTATTCATTCACAGTCTTTTATCGATGTGGTAAATCATATCCACAATCAATAAAAAGAGCCACCAAGCACAACAAAAACTTTCACATACATACAACATTAGTTACACGCTACAACACCATTATAAGAGTTGTAGATAGGACAATTTGCATTTGTTACTTTGACCAGTTGTTACATGTGGCCACATACTGGAAATCAAACAATATAGCAAGCAACAAAAAATTGAGAATGTAAATAGCGTGTACCTATGATTTCATTCTCTTCAGGTGTTGGATCTTGAATGTTCTCAGGATGTGACTGAACTTTTAGATTTTGACTAAGTGGAACTTTAGAATTTTGTGGCATGTTGTCACCCTTATTAGTGTGATTTGTTGTAGTGGCTTCACCCCTTTCGGAGGATTCATTTTGTATTTCATTCTTACCATTACCTCATTCGCACCCACACGCTTGTTCTATCAAAAAGTTGTCTGATACTTCTACGAGGTGTCGAATTAGATGAAGTATCCTTGGTAGTATGATCTATGATACTTTGTTTAGACTTGTTGGGGATTACTTTCGATTTCAGTTTGCGAGCTCCCGGAGCCATTTCTAGGAATCTACATGAAAACAAATCAATCAAATTATTCGAGCTCTTACAAAATGCTAATTGGGAGAGAAAACATGTTGTCCCAAGAACAATCTTGATAAAACATTATTACAGTATTTTGATAACATCTAAATTTCAAAAATTAGATATGCATTTATATAATCAAGTGGCGGAATATATGAGCAGCAAAATAGGAACAATCAAATTAGATATGCATTTATATATGCATTTCTATAATCAAGTGGCAGAATATATAAACATCCACATGGAATAATGAGAACCACACCCCACTGGTGGCCTAGAAACAGGAATCTCTAAGGGAGGAAACCCATCATGTATAAACATTAGGAGAACATCTCATTAACTAAAGAGAGTAATTTAAAAGGTACACAAAATTCCTCATGTAATTGAGGTCTGATAATTAACGCAAGGGACTCTGCACTTTCTGATAGCAAAATAATAGCATCCAACTGTATATCAAGTTCTTAAAATTAAATTCCAAGCAGCAAATTACATCCCACCATAAAAATAAGAAACTACAAAATATATCAAAAAATCCATAAACTCCAATCTATACACAAACCAATAAACAACCACGAACTACATAGAACATCACATAACTCAAATCACATAAACCACTTCCCAGTGACATCCAAAGAAGAAGATGAATCATAAAATTGAAAAAATTAAAAAGACCTGAAGAAGCTTTTTAGCATAATCAGAAACTCTCCCCTCCAGATTAGGAGAACATCTCATTAACATAAATGAAAAAGCACAAATCTTGGTTCTCAAGTAGATGATATGGGTTGTTGTAGCACCACAAAAAAAGCAAATCCAAGCTCTAACAACATCATCATCATAGCAGAAAGAGCATCAAAGCCCAAGCATCCACCCTTTAAAAGCCACGAATCAAACTAATCCACTGTAATTTCTCAATTACCTAGAAATAGATGATTATGCCATACAAGCCAACCATTCTCTATTCAAAAAAGGACATCTTAGAACTGGAAACTCAATGAGCCCCCTACTAGCGTCTTGCAAGGCAAACCACCCACGAACCAACACATCTCAAAAGGTATTAGCAGTTGAAATTCAGTCCACCCACCAACCAATATACGAAAATAGAATTTCATCTCTCATGCATACAGACATGTACAAATTCACATGTTTCATATTAATAAAAATCTATGTCTAAAGCAACACATAACACAACATTCTCAATCAAGAAGCCTATATGTTACACTTAATCAAGTATCCATAACAGTCAAAAACCCAATATATTTCAGATTTGGGTGAAGAAAGGAGACATTACCCGTACTAATTAGTGACTGCAGAACACGCGAAAGGTGAAGGCACTGATATATTTTTTATATTGTTAACCTAATCATCGATGTATATTACTGTGAATAAAAAGGGAGAGATGGAGAGATTTATGATACTATAAGTCTTTGTGTTCTCTACCTTAATTAGATAAGTATATACCTTAATTAGATTAACAAATCAAGCGCCAAAACGAAAAAAATATCCGCCAAATATTTTGTTGGCTGTCAAAGTTTTTTCTTACTTATTTGTTTATCAAATTATTTACTATTTATTAATGTTAACATCAAATAATACTTAATTATTTAAACGTCAAATAAAAATTTCTATGGGATTAACATTAACCATTATCTAAAACTAAATTTATATTTTTAATTCAAACTGGTAATTAGAAAATCCAATAAAATAAATTTAGAAAAAAACCTGTATTCTTCATAATTGAGCCTGATAATTTCACCATCAAGTCCAATATGAGCCTGTTTTCTCCGGCATCGGTATTTCGGCGGGGCCGCAGAGCATGAGGTTGCCAAGAGTGATCGGAATTTGGGATATTTTTTAGGTTGCAATAAGCTTGCAGACGGTGGTGGTCGGCGGCAGACCCTGTGTGAGCGGGTCACATTGTGTGAGCGGGTGTGACGGGGATTTCAGTCATTTTCGAGAATTTGGTTATCTAATTTGTTCAATTTGGTTTTCAAGAAATTCAGACCATCTTCACTTTTGCTTAAAAAATGTCGAAGGTTCTAGGTTTTGAATAGGCCAAAAGTTGAAGTGTTGAATGCTGAGGTTTTGAAAAAAGTTCCATAAGAAGAAATTTCATTCGATTAAGTAGTTTGATCTTCTAGTGCAGTGCTGAGGAAAAACAATGCTCTATTACATAATGAGAGGAAGATGTTTATAAATTTTGCTTCTTCTTCCACTTTGCTCTCATAGTGTTGAATGTTGAGGTGTAAAGAGGTTTTTTATTTTATTATTATTTTGAGTACAGGTTTTTGTGAATTGAGAGAAAGATGTTTATAAATATTGGTATAATGTATATAGTTTTGCAAAGCAAATTATTTAAGATAAAAAAATTAAAATAATTTATTACTCTATAAATATTTATTCTAACATTATATGTGAAGCCCCGATTTTTCCGAGCTTATAATTGATCCTTATTGTCATTTATACATTTGATCGACTATTTTACCGCGTCATTTTGATGGGTAATTATTAATAATATATACATTTTGTACTTTATTTCATTTTATTTAATTACTTGTGATCATGATCATCATTAATTCTATTTTGCATTTATGATCACCTAGTTGATCATTATTACTATTTTTGTATTTATTAGTCTCCTTAGAATTTTAAGAGACTATTTATTTTAGAGACTTTTACCTTATAGAATTAAGATTTTGATTTAGATTAAGTGATCATGAGACTTATAAGTGATCAAGGAAATCACTAATTATTTTGGAGATTGACATATTTCATCTATTATCATCAAATTGGGACCAAAAAAATATATGGAATTACCATAATGCCCTCATAGTGGACGACCAACATGGAAATTTTGGAGTAAAAATATCATCCAACTTTTGTACACCTACACCTTATATTAGTCATCTTGTGTATAATTATACCTGTAGACAAATTAAATTTGCACCAATCAAATGGTGACACATGTGAAATTTCATATTAAATATCAATTTTATAATTTCTATTTATATTTGGTAATTTATTCAAATTTAATTCCTAATTTAAATAGTTAAATTATTGATATTTTTAATATATATTTATTGGCCAATTAAAGATTGTCAAATGTCAAATTCTTATAAATCAAGATTTATCTTGATTTATTATTATTTCTCTTGATAATTATCACAATTTGTGATTAAAGAAATAATATTAAATATTAAAGGACCAATCAAGTTAGAGTCCTCTCCTTGTGAGTTATCTAAGAACCCCTCTCCTACAACTATAAATAGGGGTCATTCTCAAGGAATTAATTCACAATTCGAAGAGAAGAAATCCAAGCAAGAAGGCGGTGGAGGAAATTCTCTCAAGGCAAGGAGAATATATTCAAGGAGATCCACGGTGTTCAAGGCGAAAGTCAAGGCGTTCATCGCGGAGTCCATTCAAATACGGCGTTTGATTCGGGAATAAGCTTCCAAGCCCTCGAATTAACGTTATTGAAGTCAGAACCATCTTGGAGGAAGATCAAAAGACAATAAAAATTTGTGTTACAAATTTTTGGCACGCCCAGTGGGACAATCTCTACCTCTCATCTCTTTTCCTCAATAAATCTTGAAGTATCGTGATGGCTACTTGCAAAACCACATCAACAAAAGATGCTTCTTCAAACTCTTCAGGTGACACAAGTAAAAGTGTTGGTATCACTACAAGAAGTATGTCCAAGAAGCTGAGTACATCCTTTGAGAAGACTCCAGTGCGAGCTAAAGCAAATCTAACTCATCTCGAAGATGATGGAGACTTAAGAGATGATGCTTCATCCCCAATCTCCCGCTCGACATCAAGTTGCTCAAACATAGCACCCGCTATGATGACGAATGCTACATCACTTGAAGAACAAATCACAAGTTTGACGAGGGCCATTGATGGACTCGTCAATCATGTCAAAGAACAAGACTCGCAAATTGCAAAGCTGGTGAAAAAATAGATGGTGTTGATACAAGCCGTGCGATGGGCAAGCAAGTTGAAACACATGAGGAGGTCGAGACATCCATGAAGCAACGACCAAATGAAAAAGAGAAGTCTCCAGAAAATGAGTTGCAAGTCTCGTCTGATGGGTTGATTCCAATCGACCAACTTAAGGAGTTCATTATGGGGACTATTAAGGACAAGTTCGATGGAAGTTCCAAGTCATCTATGACTTATGCCAAGCCATATACGCAAAGGATTGACAACTTGAAGATGCCCGCTGGTTACCAACCTCCGAAGTTCCAACAATTCGACGGCAAGGGCAATCCAAAACAGCATGTGGCTCACTTTGTCGAAACGTGCAATGATGTTGGGACTTATGGAGATCGCCTCGTAAAACAGTTTGTCCGATCCTTGAAGGGCAACGCATTCGATTGGTATATTGACTTGGAAGCAAACTCGATTGATAGTTGGGAGCAATTAGAACAGGAGTTTCTCAACCGATTTTACAGCACTCGGCGGACGGTTAGCATGATCGAGCTTACAAATACTCGTCAGTGGAAGGAAGAACCTGTCATTGACTACATCAACCGATGGAGGAATTTGAGCCTCAATTGTAAAGACCGGTTGTCAGAAGCTTCGGCTATCGAGATGTGCATCCAAGGAATGCATTGGGGTCTTCGATACATCCTTCAGAGAATCCAACCGAAAACATTTGAAGAGTTGGCTACTCGGGCTCATGATATGGAATTAAGTATGGCTGCAAGTGGAGTTGAAGGGCCACCCATCCAAGAGTCTCAGAGATCCAAAGAGCGATATGAAGCCAAGAAAGGGGGCAAGTTTTCTTCTAAAGCTCCAAACAAGGAATCAATGGCAGTTAACACAACACCTATCAAGTTTAAAGCCAATACAAATGCAAAAACTAATGAAAAGAAAGACATTCCTCAAGAAAGAGAATAGAAAAAGTTGACTTTGAGGGAGATGCAAGCTAAACAATATCCATTCCTTGACTCTGATGTCTCTGGGATATTTGACGATCTGCTCAAGGCAAACCTCATTGAATTGCCCGAAATGAAGCGCCCCGATGAAGCGGGCGCAAGTTGATGACCCGGCATCGCAAATACCATCGTTTGGTAGGCCATCCATTTCATGATTGCTTCGTTTTCAAAGATAAAGTCATGCAGTTAGCTCGCCAAGGAAAGATATCACTTGAGAAAGATAGTGCAACTAGTAATGCTATTACCATCACATCTGGATCCATGGATACGGGTAATGTTGCATGCAACATGACGAATGAGCAGCATGCTTCACCTAGTGAAACATGTTTACTTGAGAAGGAAGTTGACAATATCACTGAAGATTGCGTTTCAACAATTTCTTTCACTGACAAGGACTTGTTGCTTGGTTCCAAACCCCATAACAGGCCATTGTTCGTGACCGGCTATACTCGCGAGCAAAAGGTGAATAGGATTTTGATTGATGGAGGCTCAAGAAGAAATATCTTATCATCACAAGCACATTGAAAGAGTTAGAAATCCCCATGGATGAACTCGCAATTAGTCGTTTGATGATCCAAGGCTTCAACCAAGGGGGCAAAGGGCTCTCGGCATCATAAGATTGAAATTGTTGATGGGCGAAATGGCCTCAACTGCACTGTTTCATGTCATAGACGCTAAAACTTCTTACAATATGCTTCTAGGACATCCTTGGCTACATGAAAATGGGGTGGTTCCTTCTACTTGGCATCAATGCTTCAAGTATTGTAGAGACGGTGTGGTAAAGAAAGTTCTTGGAGATAAACCTTTCACCGAGGCAGAGTCACATTTTGCCGATGCCAAGTACTACTTCGAAGACATTAAGGCAATGAAGGCTAAAGAAAATCCATCTAAGCCACAAGATGATGAAGTTAAAGAGGGCAAAATCGAGAGTACTTCTGCAAGTCACAATGACAATGGACCTTTGGAGGGATTGGTATTGCCTTTAACAAAACTCAATGATAAGAAACCATCTCTGCAACCACTCGAAAAGTTTGTCCGCACAGCTGAGGGACCTAAAACTGAACACGGAGAAGGGCTCCAAAATGCGAAATGTTTTGATCCAAAGGCTTATGATCTTCTTGTCAAAGCTGGATATGATCCGCAAGAAAATTCTACCTTGGGGAAGCTCCCTTCTGAAGCTACGAATACAGAAAAGATGTCAAAAGAAATGGGACATGTGGCTAAAAATACTCGGATAGGTCTTGGGTTTGTGGCACCAACTCCCATTCGTATCGCCATTAGAAGAGCCAATGTCAATAATGTGTCTGAGGGAGAACTTTCATCGACGGAGGATGCCTTTGACGAAAATGGAAAGAAGGTCCGACGAATATCAGTCTTCGATAGACTCGGACCCATTCAAAAATTGAAGAGCAAAGGAACCATCCATCAGAGATTGGGCATCTCTACATCATCAAAATATTGGAAAAGATCTAGACATCCACGGGCTACTGAAAAGCTTCGAAGTCTTGTTCCATCTCGTATGAAGCGACAAACTACTTTGCTCATATCATGTGAAAGGGTGTTGAAAGCCAAATTTCAAACTGTTGTTTTCACGCAACCTCAAGATGATGAAGATGATAGAGAAAGTGTGGCATCAACATATCATATTACCTTAAGCAAAGAAGGGAAAAAAGAAGATGTCGAAGATGCTCTTCCCGAACTCGAAGAAGAGATCAAAGCCACGGTCGACGAGCTTAAAGAAATTAATTTGGGTGATAGTGATAATCCACGACCAATCTACATCAGTGCATTGTTAACAACTGATGAAGAAAAATCGTATATTGAACTGCTTCGGGAGTATAAAGATGTGTTCGCTTGGTCCTACAAAGAGATGCCTGGATTAGACCCAAAAATAGCAAAGACATCACTTGTCCGTTAAGAAAGGAACTCGCCCAATTAAGCAAGCTCAACGACGATTTCGGCCCGACTTGGTTCCATTGATTGAAGCTGAAGTAAACAAGCTCATCGAAGCCGGGTTTATTCGCGAAGTCAAGTACCCTACATGGATCTCGAGCATTGTCCCTGTAAGGAAGATGAATGATCAAATCGGAATTTGTGTTGACTTTAGAGATTTAAATGAGGCGTGTCCTAAAGACGATTTTCCACTGCCCATAACTGAACTCATGATTGATGCCACTACGGGCCACGAAGCATTATCTTTCATGGATGGATCGTCTGGATATAATCAAATACGTATGGCTCCAGAGGATGAAGAGTTGACAGCATTTCGTACCCCGAAAGGTATATATTGCTACAAAGTAATGTCGTTCGGTTTGAAGAATGTTGGAGCTACATATCAAAGAGCCATGCAGAAAATCTTCGATGATATGCTTCACAAAAATATTGAGTGCTATGTCGATGATGTGGTCGTGAAGTCTAAGAAGCGAGAAGATCACCTCCTTGATCTAAGGAAAGTCTTTGAACGGTTAAGGAGATATCAACTTAAGATGAATCCGCTGAAGTGTGCATTCGGTGTTCGGTCTGGAAAGTTTCTTGGGTTTGTAGTTCGTCATCGAGGTATTGAGATTGAGCAAGCAAAGATCGATGCGATAGCAAGGATGCCTGAACCTCGTGATATTCACGAACTCAAAAGTTTGCAAGGAAAATTGGCTTATCTTCGAAGGTTCATTTCAAATCTAGTCGGTCGATGCCAGCCATTCAGTCGTCTTATGAAGAAAGGCGTTCCATTCGAATGGGATGAATCTTGTCGGAATGCTTTCAAAAGTATCAAAGCATATTTGATGAAGTCTCCTATGTTGGTTGCACCGAGTGCACAGGCGCCCGTTGATCCTTTATATTGCTGCTCAAGAACGTTCTGTGGGAGCTTTACTAGCACAAGAAAATGATGGTGGAAAAGAGAGCGCTTTGTACTACTTGAGTCGGATGATGACACCAAACGAGCTAAATTATTCACCGATTGAAAAGATTTGCTTGGCATTAATCTTCGCAATCCAAAAGTTGAAGCACTACTTTCAAGCTCACACAATTCGTCTGATCTCGAAAGCAAATCCACTAAAGTATGTTATGACAAAGCCAGTCCTTTCTGATAGACTTGCAAGGTGGTACCTACAATTGCAACAATTTGAAATCACATATGTCCCTCAAAAGGCAGTGAAAGGGCAAGTCTTGGCGGACTTCTTGGCGGATCATCCCATCCCTGCTGAGTGGGAATTATCTGATGAATTACCTGATGAAGATGTGCTTGTAATCGAGATTTTCCCTCCATGGAAGATGTACTTTGATGGAGCTTCTCATAGAGAAGGAGCTGGAGTTGGAGTTATCTTCGTTACGTCTAATAGAGAAGTGTTGCCTTACTCCTTTACTCTAACTCAAAATTGTTCAAACAATGTTGCTGAATACCAAGCTCTCATCCTTGGGTTGGAGATGGCGGTTGACATAAAGCAATTGCGTTTAGAAGTTTATGGAGATTCCAAATTGGTGGTCAATCAACTACTTGGAGTATATGAAGTGAAGAAGCTCTCGAGCTACTCCCATACGTCAATTATGCGAAGAGGCTTATTGGATGGCTTGGAGATGTAACAATTGAGCATATTCCAAGGAAGGATAATAAACAAGCCGATGTTTTAGCAAAACTTGCTTCTACACTCGTCATGCCCGAAAGTGAAGCTCGTGTGCCAATTTGCAGAAGTTGGGTAATACCTCCAATCTTTGATGATGGAGACTGCAATGAAGAAGAAGAAAATCATGTTGTAGAGGTATTTGAAATTGAGAAAGAAGATTGGCGCCAACTACTTGTGGATTATTTGAAGTATGAGAAGTTACCTGACGATCCACGACAAAGGGTAGATGTTCGATGTCGTGCGGCTAGCTTCATTTACTACAAAGGCACACTGTATAAACGATCATTTGATGGAATCTTCTTGTGATGTTTAGGCGATGATGAAGCTATTCAAGCCATGGAAGAAGCTCATTTAGGGGTTTGTGGCGCCCATCAGTCAGGCCCAAAGCTACACTTTCGAATTAAAAGAATGGGTTATTTTGGCCGACAATGGTGAGAGATTGCATGGATTACGCGCAAAGATGCCAAGCCTGTCAATTTCATGCAAATTTTATTCATCAACCACCTGAGCCATTGCACCCTACTGTTGCTTCATGGCCATTTGATGCTTGGGGGTTGGATGTGGTCGGACCTATGACAAAGTCATCCGGAGGACACTTGTATATCTTGGCTGCGACAGACTACTTTTCTAAATGGGCTGAGGTTATACCCCTCAAAGAAGTGAAGAAAGAAAATGTCACCGACTTTATCCGCATAAACATTATTTATCGCTATGGGATCCCTCGATATATAATAACGGATAACGGGAAGCCTTTCTCAAATAGCCTCATAGATAAACTTTGTCAAAAGTTCGGATTCAAACAAAGGAAGTCCTCTATGTATAATCTTTGCGACTAATGGACTTCTTTGAAGCTTTTAACAAAACTTTGTGTAACTTGTTAAAGAAAGTGGTCTCAAAGTCAAAGCGAGACTGGCACGAAAGGATCGGAGAAGCTTTATGGGCATACCGAACCACATATAGAACACCCACTCAAGCAACTCCATATGCGCTTGTATATGGTGTTGAAGCGGTTGTTCCCCTTGAACAACAAATTCCGTCACTAAGGATAGCCTTGCAAGAAGGACTAACCGAAGAAGAGAATGCACGATTACACCTTGAAGAATTAGAGGCTCTCGATGAGAAAAGATTGGAAGCACAACAAAGACTTGAATGTTATCAAGCTCGTCATTCTAGGATTTTAATAAAAAGTGCGATCACGCTCTTTTCAAGTTGGTGATTGGGTGCTTGCTGTCAGAAGACCCATAATTACTACTCACCGAACTAGAAATAAATTCACATCAAAATGGGATGGTCCTTATGTTATTAAAGAAGTCTACACCAATGGCGCTTACAAATTGGTTGATGAAGACGACTTAAGAATTGGCCCCATAAATGGCAAGTTCTTAAAACGATACTATCCTTAGAGACGGAATAAAGCTCCATGACGCATGAGCCTAAACTGCATGTTACTCCTGACCCGCATGAGTATAAAATGTGAACGGTAACCACCAAAGGCAAAGTACGTGGTTAAACTGATAACTTCCCCACCTAGTCTAAGGTGGTTAAGCAATAGATACTCCTGGCCCGCACGAGTATAAACTGTGTACGGCACCTCCCCTTAAAAAAATATCCCTTGAACTACGTTATGACTTGATCCCTTTTCCGGCACGCACGTGGCGACTTAGAATTTTCTAAGTTCAGTCATGAGTTTGTGATAGTCATGGTTTGGTTGATGAATCATAGTTATTGAAAAAAAAAGAGGAAAAAAAAAGACTTCATTAAAAAAAAAGAAAAAGTACTTAATAGATTGCAAGATAGAAAATGATCAATTTCTATTACGTAATCTTCAAAAAAAAAAGTACTCATACATGAAGCAAAAAAAAAAAAGAAAGAAACAAAAAAAATATCTAATCAAAAGGACGCAAGCTCTTCAATTCTTCCTTGGCAGCCTCTAGATGCACCATCGAAAGCTCCAACTTTTCCAAAGACTTTATCATTCGAAGGCGAAGTAGTCCGAATGGCGGCAATCTCGTCTTCAATCTATTGAACGGTATGAGCAATGTGAAGAAGTTCTTCTTGTCGCTTTAATGAGGCGGTCAAATTCTTCTTTCGTTTCCTCAAATTGTCAAGCTCTCTGTTAATGGACTCTAACTCTTCCTTAGTGGATGAAATCCGGGCAGACTCTTTAGCTTCTTTAGTATTAGCATCATGCAAACGATCTTCGACTTCGCTCAATTGTTTTGCAAGAAGTTCTTTAGACACAATCTCTGAAGATGACGACCTTGCCTCATCATATGCAATGACTTTGGCAAAAAGATCTTTCAAAGATCCCTCCACAAAAGAGATGTCAATAATATTAAAACTCTTCATAGATTTGAGCACAATCATCACTTCATCTTGAATAGAGGAAAGAGAGTCAATTGGAATGTTGGATATCTTCTCACGGAGATCGCCCCATAACTTTTGAAGATATTCTTGATGGTGGTTACGAATAAATTTCTCACCTTGAAATATCGAAAATACCGCACAAGGAGACGCGTCTTGGCCTCAATGGAGTTAGATGTAACCTTTTGATGGTTCACGGTTGGCAAGTTGGGCCCATGATTGACCGACGGCTATCTTGCGATCCATGCTCGTGACTCATTATCGAGTAGTTGTTTCTCCGGTGAAACATCTCACCATCAAGGAAACGGATTACCAACTAAAATGAAGAAAAAAAAAAAAAAAAAAAGAAAGAAAAAAAAAAAAAAAAAAAAAAAAAAAAAGTTCTTGACCTCTTCAACAAAATTCTCCGTAAGTGGTTGATTACTCGAAACACCATTGGCTTCTTGTTGCTCAGAGATCCGTGAGTCTTTTAAGTCTCTTCCAATGATGGTCCGCATCATCGCATTACTACTTTCTTGAAAGAAGGAATGACTATTTTTCTCTTATTTGATTCGCAAACTTCAACACCTAAGACATCACACTTGTTAAAAAAAAAAAAACATGCACAAGTAGAGAGCTTGAATAGTCTCACCAAGCGGACCACGTTTAGGCAGCCTTTTGCCCTTTGGCAAAACTTTTTCGCATCGAGTTAATCAAGTTCTCTATGTTTTCTTCAAAGTAGTTTCCATGAACCCGAGCCCACCATTGTTTATATTCATCTGAAGAAAATGTCTTCGCACTTGGGGGCATGCAAGGAAGCCAAGCTTTAGAAAAAGTCTTAGATGAAGTGCAGACACGCCAATGGTAAACTCCTTCTTCTAATGAAGCTCCACGCACATCGTCTTTGAGAACTCCCGGCACCATTTGATAAAACCCGAACTGACGGCTGAATCAATGAGGATTGTAAGGCTCAATCACAAAATGCCCACCTTGTCGCAGGGAAAGATAACTTGAACGAATGGCGATGAAGTATTCTTGCTCAAACTTTTGTGCATTGCCATTATCAACATAGTGAAAATCCTTGTTCTTCGTAATCATAGTACAAGTCCAAGAAATCCAATCTCCTTTGTGGATTCGTCTATGAGCTTCTTTGGGTTCATAGTATTTCGCGTGTCCCTCACCCGAAAAGATCGCCATCTTAGGGCCATTTGTAGATAAAATAGACCAAACTTGATTATGAGTTTTGAAGTAATAAGCCAACCACCCATATGAATAAAAAAAATTTTTTTTTTTTTAATTTTTTATAGTGGACGTTATCCATTAGGAAACGTTGAATACACACTTGGATGGCCTCGAGAATTTGTAATCTTATTCAGACCTCCAAGATACTCATTTGCTAAAACTTGATTATGAGTTTTGAAGTAATAAGCCAACCACCCATGTACAAAGCCGTTTGCCTTGGATGGCCTCGGTGAATTTACGCAGAAGATATGCTAAAAGACTCGCCATCTTAAAAGTGCCAGGGCGTATTGGGTTGAGATCATCGTTTGGAAGAACAAATAAGCATAGCCAACAAGCCAAATATGCCGCCAAGTACGTTTCCTCCATCGAGCTCTCCTTGACACCGAGTTTGGAAAATAAAGCCTTCTCAAACAGGGACCATTCACCATGTACGCCGATGTCACCAAGTGGATTATGAGTCGACTTGGGATGTTCGATTTGCTTCTCCTTACATGGGGGGGCCTTCCTCTCCTTGCGCATGGGAGGTGGATCATACTTCGTAGCTTTCTTGAACCAAAAGTTGATCCAATCATCAATAGAAACTTGCGAGTAGTGATCCCCATGAGCGCTCCCTTGAAGTAGATGATACGCATGAAGTAAGCGGTTGCATGAACGAGGAGAATCTAAGTCCCGTCATCAACACCGTAAGCTCCTTGGCACTTGAACGACTTCATCATACAAAAACCCGGTCATAGGCAAGCCGGCTAGAGTATGCGAGATCCCACAATGATATAGATAATTCGCCATGGGAAGTCAAGAATGTGTTGGTAGATGGACACCACGCCGCAAAACGCCTTGACGATATTGGAATTGCAATCATATGTGAAGAGAGAAGCATACACCGAATCATATATACGAGCCGCCTGGAGTTTGTTCTTGCATCGACTAAGGATGTCTTCGGTCCACTCCCAATAGCCTTTGACATAATGGAATTCACCGCCAAACCGGATTGGATCTCCCCATTTGGCTTCGCCTTTAATGATGCGCCGTCCCAAAGTTGGTAGTGAAATTAGCTCATCAGACTGTTGGTGATGGGTTGCTTCTAGAGCCCACATCTTGGATTTGGAGTCCTTGACTGGTGGAATCTCACGAGACCATTCCCTTAGATAAAGTCGATTCGTCAACTTTGGTCATTGCTTTGCGTATCGACCAACAAGTGGATCATAAACCGCCAAAGTGGTACCTCGTTCTAGGTCGTGACTCTCATCATCAAGAATAATCAAGTGGTGTATGCCGGGCGAAGAAGAGATATCTTTGAAGTATACCATCGTAAAATCTGTCCAAAAAAAAAAAAAGGGGAATCAAGTTCATCACAAAAGCCGCCATATATGCATGATGCAAACCCATTGAAAAGTGATTAATTTGATTTCATCAACAATTGATCATTTTGATCAAATCTTTGACTAAGGCAATAATTATAAGTGCTCAAAATATCAAGATATTACATGCTCTGTTCGTTTATCTTGAAGTAATCAATTCAACCTTTTGCCTTGCATTACAATTGAATTGCAACACAAATGAATAAAGACAGGGGTTTTTACCGGATATAATCGTGCAAACTAGACTGAATATGTGAATGACAAATTTTTTTTTTCTTTCTGTCAATTCGTCGAATACATGATATGCAGGCAATTAGTAAATTCTTTCCAGACGACAACGTGCGAGATTCTTACTCCGTTATGAATTTGCAAGCGATGATATAATAGACGAAGCGGAAACTTGAAAGAGAAAGGAGCTGGATAATCCATAAGATTTCAAGGAAAAAAAAAGAAAGGAAGTCCCTGCGTTAGTTTATATTTCACGAAAAAAAAAAAGAAAAAGGATGAAACCGGAAGTCGACCGTACCTGCTCGAAAGAAAGCAACAGCGAATAGTTGATATGAAAATCTTGCGATCGGGAGAAAAGAAACGACGATCGAAAGCCGGAGAAGTGACGCGCCGATGCTCCTCTGGAATTGACGGTGAGATAAAAAATAAAGAACCAGAGTCATCCTTATATAGATGTTGAAGAGAGTCCTTAGTTGAGTAGATTTGGGAGATCCTTATATCTGATCGCATAGGCGAGAGTGAGAATCCAATTAACAACAGCATGTTGAATCAGCAAATTGGAGTTTCTTTTTGACAAAGCACGAAGGAGTCCCTGTGAGAAGAGGAATTAATATGAATAAATATCAGAAAAGTCAGTTATGGGCCGTGTATTTGTAGGTTAGAGTTGATGGGTTTCTTTAATCCAACTGTAATTTGTTTTGGATTGAAAAGAAATTTTCATGCTACCATCAATCTATGTGGGCCCAGCCTGAATTGGAAAGAAAAGGAAGTTGGAGGATATAATGGAGGAAAAGCTGCCAAATGTATTTTGTCTGAACATGACAAAAGTAAGCTGATGGCAAATTGAAAGGAAATTTATTTTCATATGAGCCCCATTTGTTTATGAACGAAAAGAAAAAAAAAAAAAAAGAAGCCTAAAGCTAAGTGTTGGTTACCAAGTTCAAAAGGTGGTTTAATTCTTGGGCCATGATTGAAATATCCAAGGATTTTGTTGTGGGTCGAATTTTTAAAGAGACGTAATTCTGATGTTTGAAAAGATTATTTTGGAAGAAATCAACCAAAAAAAAATTATATGGTTGATTTTAGAAAATTGTGGTCTTCGACAAGGTCCAATGTTCAAATTCGTATGGATCGTACGTCAAATTTTATGATCCATTTGTTTAAATTTCAAAGTCCATGAAGCCCAGCTGAAGAAAAAAATGTCGAATTAAGTGTCGCGACTTGTTCACTCCAGGACACGTCGCCCGTAAACAAGTCTCGAGGGGGCATTTGTAGACAAATTAAATTTGCACCAATCAAATGGTGACACATGTGAAATTTCATATTAAATATCAATTTTATAATTTCTATTTATATTTGGGAATTTATTCAAATTTAATTCCTAATTTAAATAGTTAAATTATTGATATTTTTAATATATATTTATTGGCCAATTAAAGATTGCCAAATGTCAAATTCTTATAAATCAAGATTTATCTTGATTTATTATTATTTCTCTTGATAATTATCACAATTTGTGATTAAAGAAATAATATTAAATATTAAAGGATCAATCAAGTTAGAGTCCTCTCCTTGTGAGTTATCTAAGAAACCCTCTCCTACAACTATAAATAGGGGTCATTCTCAAGGAATTAATTCAGAATTCGAAGAGAAGAAATCCAAGCAAGAAGGCGGTGGAGGAAATTCTCTTAAGGCAAGGATAATATATTCAAGGAGATCCACGGTGTTCAAGGCGAAAGTCAAGGCGTTCATCGCGGAGTCCATTCAAATACGGCGTTTGATTCGGGAATAAGCTTTCAAGCCCTCGAATTAACGTTATTGAAGTCAGAACCATCTACGGAGCAATATTCACGGTTTTCACGGACCATAAGAGCTTGAAGTACCTATTCTCCCAGAAAGATCTCAATCTGAGGCAACGGAGATGGATGGAATTGATTGAGGACTATCACTTTGATATTCAATACCATCCCGGGAAAGCTAATGTAGTAGCCGACGCTTTAAGCAGAAAGGCGAGCTTAGCCAGACTTATGATTCGAGAGTGGGAATCATTAGAAGAGCCGAGCAATTGGAATCTGACGAGAACCAATACTCGATTTCATGTGCAAATATTTCGGTTAAACCCGATCTACTGAATGAGATCAAGGAAGCACAAGAGAAAGATGCACATCTTCAAAAACTGAAGGAGAAGATACTTAAAGGAGAAAGATCAGAATTCTCGGTACCTTAAGATGGAGTTATCAGATTTTGGAATCGAGTTTGTGTACCGAATGACGAGCAGATTAGGAATAGAATCCTAGCAGAGGCACACCGTTCAAAATACACTATACATCCTGGAGGAAACAAGATGTATAAGGATTTGAAACGGAGTTATTGGTGGGTAAACATGAAGAACCAGGTAGCGGAATTCGTTGCGAGATGTTTGACTTGTCAACGAGTAAAAGCAGAACACCAACGACCGTCTGGTTTACTACAACCGTTGAGAATTCCTGAGTGGAAATGGGAACACATAATGATGGACTTCGTGACGGATCTACCAAAGACCAGAGGAGGCCATGATGATATTTGGGTGGTGGTAGACCGACTCACGAAATCGCACACTTTTTACCCATCAAGAAAGCGATAGCTTGCGTAAACTTGCATAGATTTATATCCAGAAATCATTCGTTGCATGGAGTACCAGTTGATATAGTATCCGACAGAGACCCGAGGTTTGTCTCCGATTTTGGAAGTGCTTGCACGAGGAATTGGGTACCTCGCTAAGTTTCAAAGACAAAGAAGACATCCACAAACCGATGGATAGTCGAGCGAACAATTCAAACCCTTGAAGATATTTGCGAGCCCGCACATTGGATTTTCAAAGAAGTTGGGATTCGCACTTACCATTAGCCGAGTTCGCCTACAATAATGAGTTATCGTGCCACGATTGGAATGGCACCTACGAGGCATTATATGGGCGAAAATGTAGATCCCACTACATCGGGAGATTGATGACCAATGGACTCGAAAGAGAAACTAAGTCGCCTCGATTCCAAAGGTCGACTTAGTTCGGGAGGCCATGGAGAAGGTCAAGCGATCAAGGAGCGGATTCGCACGGACTCAAAGCCGCCAAAAGAGTTACGCGGACAAGAGAAGAAAGGATTTGGAATTTGAAGTCGGTGATGAAGTATTTCTCGGACTCTCACCACGGAAAGGATTGATCAATCCAGAAGAAAGGAGGCAAGTTGAGTCCGAGATATGTTGGACCTTACAAGATTTTACAGAGGATCGGGAAGTTAGCCTACCGACTCGAGTTACCAGCACCATATGCAGGAATGCATGACGTATTCCACGTGTCGAGACTGAAGAAGTATCAATCAGATCCCGAGCATATCATCACTCGAGATACTCCTCCTCTAATGGAAAATCTATCCTACACCGAGAGGCCGATCCGGATCATTGATCGCCAGACACGCGATTGCGTAAGAGAGAAATCCCGATGGTTAAGGTAGTGTGGTAGAACCACAACCGAGACGAAGATGCAACGTGGGAAATGGAAGAAGATATAAGGAATCAATATCCAGAACTATTCTGAAGAGAATTTGGGGACCAAATTCTTTTAAGGAGGGGAGGATGTGAAGCCCCAATTTTTCCGAGCTTATAATTGATCCTTATTGTCGTTTATACATTTGATCGACTATTTTACCGTGTCATTTTGACGGGTAAATATTAATAATATATACATTTTGTACTTTATTTCATTTTATTTAATTACTTGTGATCATGATCATCATTAATTCTATTTTGCATTTATGATCACTTGGTTGATCATTATTACTATTTTTGTATTTATTAGTCACCTTAGAATTTTAAGAGACTATTTATTTTAGAGACTTTTACCTTATAGAATTAAGATTTTGATTTAGATTAAGTGATCATGAGACTTATAAGTGATCAAGGAAATCACTAATTATTTTGGAGATTGACATATTTCATCTATTATCATCAAATTGGGACAAAAAAAATATATGGAATTACCATAATGCCCTCATAGTGGATGGCCAACATGGAAATTTTAGAGTAAAAATATCATCCAACTCTTGTACACACCTACATTTTATATTAGTAATCTTGTGTATAATTATACCATTAATTCAAACATTATACACATCATCTCTTACATTACTTCTTTAATATTATTTTTGCCAACATGTTGGAAGTCTTCCAACATTCCATTCAAATATTCTATTGCCCATACCTTTGACCTTCAAAATGTTCCCCATGCATGAGGCAAAATGCAAGACACAATTAAACAAAATTTTCTCCTCCCTCTCTCTCATTGTTCACGGCCAAGAGGCCTTTGGAGGTGCAAGATTTGGTTCAATTTTTCACTAACACATTCATCTCCTACACAAAATCCTCCTCCTTGTCTCTAAACTCCCAACTTCTCTCTACTCTTCTTCTCACTTTCTTCTTCAACACTTAGAAAATTTTCAAGATTTTTCCTCCTTATTCTTCAAAAAATTCGAACACACCTATACTACAAGGTAAGAAATTTTATCTTCAATCCATTTTTGATATCACATAGTTCATCTCTTCCACCTTCTTAACTTAAGTTTGAATTTGATTTGGAGGTACATTTAGAAGACCATTTGAAGATTAGAGGTTGACATCATCTTGAAGAAGGACTTCAAGAATTGAAGAACAACTAGTAGAGAATTTGGACTACAAGGTAAGAATTGGACACTAGAACCCTTCTTTCCTCTTCTTTTTATTTTTTTCAAATTTTAACACCCCTTTTTCAAATTGTTTTCAAAATTTTAACACCCTTCTTTACTCTTACGGTACTGGGAATTACATATTTTAAAAGTATTCCAAAAATCTAAGTGATTAGGGCTTGGAACGCAATTTTACTAAAATTGAGGGACTAATGTGTAAAATACTAAACTTGAGGACCCAAATGAAATTTCCAGGATTGATGCAGCCCATGCATCTGGAAATACTAACTTAACTATAACTTAATTATATTTTGGACCCAAGGTTCAAATTTCATAACAATTGGACCCCTAAAAGCCTTAAAGGCAATTATTTCAAAATGGGACAAAAATGATATTTTCAAAAGTTAAAGGACCTACACTTATTTATTTTAAAACCTACTTTTGTCCCAATATCCCACTAACTTTAGTGACATTTTCCAACTGGAATCACATTAAAAGCCCTTCCGGTTTGTGAGTTCCGATTATTTTAAACTTAAGGTCCGAATTGGCAATTTTTACAAATTTGGGGCCAATGTGAGAATTTTATAAAAACTCGACCTAAAAACTTTAAAACCCTGAATCTATGGACAATTTAGAGAATTTAGGAACTGACCTCATAATTTTTCAAGGTCGGGATATTTATTTATTAAATTTTTAACCCCAAAAGTGTTGGTTTTTACAAAACGGGGCTAAATTACAATTTTTCTTTTATAAAGGACCTAACTCAAATTATTTTCTCTTTTACTAAAATAGCCCTGGACCCTCTGACTTGGAGATTTAATTAAAGTATTTTACTTTCCCAAAAACCCTTGACTTATCGGATCAATTTGACCGATTAATACCCGATCGTGGAGCGACTTCCTCGCCTTGCGATTTTGAATCTATAACGGGACTTATGTTCCACCTAATCTTTCAAGATATCGAAGATTGCTTATCCTTCCGATGATCATCTTCATCCAAATACTCCACCAACGCCATAATTGCCACTCGCGCCTTTCAAAACAATTCTTGAACTGCTTCCCTGAATCAATAATACTCGACTGCCTGGTTGACTGCCTGTACTTGTATTTACTTTCCTGCCTGAGTCAACTTGGTATTTCGAGCTCACAGTCGGAATAGATACGTCGGGGATGGAACTGGGCAGCTCGGCTGCTATTTCACTCTTCCGGCCCCATCGTCCTAATCCCGCAACTGAGGGACGGAGTGTCCAAGGGAAGCGGGTCGTAATACTTGAGGTATAATCATGATTAAGACATATCCGAGCCTTGCAAGCTCCACTGTGGATTTTGTCTTTGCCTATGGAGCGATAAGGTGACGGTCTTGGACCATCCTGTCTGGGGATTTACAAGGAAGAACGAAGGAATCGCTGTCTGATCCACACGATTCCGGAGTTATCGGACCCGTTTGGTTGGCGCTACAAATCCCGTACGCAACCGCTACTTGTTTTGCATTGGTTGGCGCTACAAATCCGTACGCAACCATTAATTGCCTTGCATGGGATTGTCGTTACATTTCCGTACGCAATCCTACCTGTCTTGACTGAATCACATAGTGCATGTGTGACCATGAAATGTTTTCTCAAACTGTATAAGTATATTATTTAAATATATTTATCACGACGCTTGCGAACTGTGTGTGAATTCATGCATCATACTCACGCATTTTCATATAACTGTTTTCTCACATTAACTATATTGCGCCACACTTGCACACGATCACCCCATCCACTGAGATTTCTGTCTCATCCCCACCTATTTTTTAACCTTAGATGAGGATTTCGTTGAAAATGCTGAACCGACCCTAGATTGAGACCTTGTACTCCGCTTGTTGGATTTACTACTTTTTCTTGTTGTTGATTGGACTCTTTTCTTGTGTTGTTGTTGGACTCTTCTATTTCTTTCCATTCCGGTTTGTAACTCAAGGGCGTAGGACCCTTTGACTTTAAGTTGTTGTATTTGGTTGATTTTCAGGTATGTAATTTGGATTATGGATTGTGGACTGTAAGTTGTATTTGTACTTGTTATTTATTTTACGCTATTTAGACTGTTTCATTGGGTTCTCGTTGATATTGTTTGCACTGTTTGGTTATTGTATTTAAGTTGTGGATCATCGTCGCGTTCCGTTTGGGGCGTGACAGTTAGAGTGGTATCAGAGCTCGGTTAGTAAGATGGAAACTTATACCGAGCTGACCCAGGATAGGACCCTCGGTCTGTGTTTTGGGTAGTACCGCGACTTGACCAATTAAGTGTGAAATCGATTTCAAATTGGCATTGAACCGCCTTATTGATGTTTGAACTAAGTTAGAACTCATATTTTGAGATTCCATAGTCATACTTGTCTTGACTTAGTTGATTCTTGACTGACTTTCCTTATTCATTCTTTTCTTATTCTCTTCTTATCTTTCCTCTACCTTTGACTGATCCGCCTTAGTTTTGTTTGATCGGGATGGAGCCGGCGCCGCCTTCATTGTGGGATGTTTTCCATGCCCGTGCTGAGCGGGAATATTACCGGGCACTGATGATTCACTGGCACCGGGAGAGTGATCGCGTGACCTCAGAGCTAGCCGAGGAGCGCCAGCGTAATAGGGACCTGACTCAGCGCTTGGCGAGGAGCCAAGATGAAAAGAGCGAGCTGACCACTGTCATCAAGGACCGCGACAACACCATAAGAGCGCGGGAGGACCAAATATAGAGTATCCAGGAGCGCCTGGATAACATGCGAGAGAAGATGAAGAGGGCAAGTAACGGCTGCCAGAAATGGGAGATTGACGCTCGCCTATACCGCGACACCGTCGAGCGCTTGGAGGAGACCCTCATCAAGCAGATGACAGTCATAGAGGACCTTACACAGGCCTTAGCTCGAGAGACGCCGCCTTTGGATCGAGGCGCTTTGGCAGCTAATGCTCAGCCATTGCCACCACCTGAGGTGGAGCCCGTACCTGACGCCGAGGAGGATCCCGAGGAGGATCCAGTCGACATTGGAGAGCCTGAGGCACTCGAGGCTGCTCCACTCAATGAGGCTCAGGGATTCAAGCAGTGGTTGGAATTCGTGGATTGGCCTGAGGTCAAGGCGCCACCTTAGCCCGACCCAGCCCCGATTATGGACATAGCTGCGAGCGATGATGATGGCGATCTCACTGATTAGTTAGCTGATTGTTAGTTTGTACTTCTGTTGTTGTAGTCGCGTATTCCAGTGTTGTACCTTACTTTCTATTGTACTAGATTCAGATGTATTTTGGTTCCGATGTATCTTGACTCAGTATTCTACTGTTGTACTATGGGTGTATTCAAGTTTTACGTTAATGGATATGCCTTTTGCTATTTATTCAGTATCTTGTGTTTGATGTTACTTTCCCTGCGATATCACTTGCTTTACGCAAATAATTATTGTATTCATTTACTCGTGAATCGCAACTAACGCTTCAAGATACAGAATGGCCGAACATCGAGGACGTGGGAGACCTCGCCGCGTCCCCGAGGGGATGACGACGTACCCAGGGACCGGGTACCCTCCCCCGAATTACCACCACCTCTTCCACCTGCTGCAGGAGACAATTTGACCGCACAAGCCTTACAGCAAATACTAGTTTTCATGAGGCAACAGGTAGAGCCTCAACCCCGTGCTCTCGAACCTACCAGAGAGGCGAACGATCGCACGTTGGAGCGATTTCTGCGGTTTGACCCACCAGCCTTCTTGGGAGAGCCGGACGATTTGAAAACAGAAGAATGGGTAGATAAGTTGGAGAATATCTTCAATGCTCTCCAATACTCAGACGAGCAGAAACTCACACTCGCCGTATTTTGTCTGGAATCGGCTGCTAGAGACTGGTGGAGGGCAGTTGAAAGGAGATGGGAACAGGACCGAGTAATCAGAACATGGGGAAATTTCTTGCCGAGTTCAATGAACAGATATTCCACAGGTTGTGAAAGAAGCGCGCGAGATGAATTCCACAGATTGAGGCAAGGAACCCGATCGTAGCTCAAGATTGAGTCCGATTTCACCGATTGTCCAAGTATGCTCTGGGGACAATCAAGACCAAGAGGATAAGCTTTACAAGTTCACTCGAGGATTGAAGCGGAACTTCGAAACAATCTGTTGATCTGTTGAATCGACAACCTACTCACCGCGGTAAAAGGGCTCTCCCGTATTGAGTCGGGGGATCTGAACCGTATTGGACATATTCAAAGCAGAGTAGGCCATCGAACGATCTTAAGAGGACAGTTGTGGGGGGCCATCTAAACCGCCTGCTAAGTTTGAAGGGACGATTAACAAAACAGAGATAAGGGAAAGAGACAAGACAAGGGGAAAACCGGGTCAAGTGTGTGCACATTGCGAGAAACCGGGACATACCGCCAACGATCGTTGGTGTAAACAAGGAAGGTGTTTCTTGTGGGTGGTAATAAAGACCACCGCAAGATTGCCCAAGTATGATGACCGAACCAAACAGACGCTTGGCCGCAGGCCGAAATGGCTGGGTAATCGGGGATGCCCGCTCGAGCTTTTGCACCAACCGGGACAGAGGCTCCGGAGGCAACAGATATGGTGGAAGGTACGCTTCTAGTATCTAACCACTACGCTAAAATATTGTTTGACCCTGGATCAACGCATTCATTTGTTGCACCGCATTTTGTACACAAAGCGCATGCATGCATGGAACATATGCCTATATGTCTAGAAGTGTCAACTCCTATGGGTGCAAGTCAGATAACATATATTATCTATAATGCATGTGAAGTTAAGATTGAGATAAACTTTCCTGCTGATTTAATCCTATTACATATATACGAATACGACGTGATATTGGGGATTAACTGGTTATATGCACACCATGCACAAATGGAAAACCCGAAGTGGAAATTTCGGGAAGGGCACGAGTTAAGATTGCCCCAATCATTTCAGCAATGAAAGCGAGGAAGGCAATCACTAGAGGGGCTCGAGGGTACTTGGCGTTTGTAATTAACAAACCCAAGGTTGAGGCACAAATCAACCAAGTACCTATAGTATCAGAATATACGGATGTATTTCCACAAGAACTCACCACTATTCCTCTAGATAGGGAAGTCGAGTTCACCATCGAGGTGTTGCCAGGGACTACCCCGATTGCCAGAATACCGTATAGAATGGCTCCTCTTGAGTTACAAGAGTTGAAAACGCAATTACAGAAATTGATGGATGTGGGATTTATCCGACCGAGTACGTCTCGTGGGGAGCACCTTTTTGTCTTTGTTCGTCAAAAATAAGGATGGCACATTAAGGCGTGGTATAGACTATCGTGGTCTTAATAGCGTGACCATCAAGAACAAATATCCCCTCCCGAGGATAAACGAACTATTTGATCAACTTCGGGAGCGACGGTGTACTTTCAAGTTTGACTTACAAAGCAAAGGATATTATCAATCAAGATCCGCATGAAGGAGACATTTCCAAAAGCGCATTTGAAACCCGATATGGACACTACGAGTTTGTAGTAATGCCTTTTCGGTCTCGGCGAATGCACCCAGAAAGCATTTATGGATCGATGCATCGAGTTTTTCAACCTTATTTAGATCAATTCGTAGTAATATTCATTGATGACATACTCGTATACTCTAAGTCTAGAGAAGAGCATGAACGTCATCGAAAATCGTTTTAGAGACACTACGAGCATAAGTTGTATGCCAAATTCGGCAAGTGCAAGTTTTGGCTTAGTGAAGTCGCGTTCTTGGGACACATAGTATCCGACCGGGATTGCGGTGGATCCTTCAAGGTACAGACAGGTGGTGGAATGGAAACAACCCGAGTGCAGAATCGAAATCGGGAGTTTCTAGGACTAGCTGGATATTATCGAAGATTTATCCAGGATTTCTCCAAGATATTTGGACCACTCACTCGACTAACCGAGAAGCAAGTCAAGTTTGAGTGGAATGACAAGTGCGAGGCGAGTTTCAAGAGTCGAAGAAATGACTTACTACGACTCAGTCTTAGCCCTTCCAAAGGGAAAGAAAACTTTGTCGTCTACTGTGATGCATCAAAAGAAGGACTAGGAGCAGTGCTCATGCAGAAAGAAAAAGTTATCGCTTATGCAACACGAAAGCTCAAGCCGTATGAGGCCAATTATCCAATGCATGACTTGGAATTGGCAGCAATAGTGTTCGCGTTGAAGAAATGGAGACACTATCTCTACGGAGCAACATTCACGGTTTTCATGGACCATAAGAGCTTGAAGTACCTATTCTCCCGAAAGATCTCAACTACGAGGCAACGGAGATGGATGGAATTGATTGAGGACTATCACTTTGATATTCAATACCATCCGGGAAAGCTAATGTAGTAGCCGACGCTTTAAGCGTAAAGGCGAGCTTAGCGGACTTATGATTCGAGAGTGGGAATCATTAGAAGAGTGAGCAATTGGAATCGACGAGAACCAATACTCGATTTTATGTGCTAATATTTCGGTTAAACCCGATCTCTTGAATGAGATCAAGGAAGCACAAGAGAAAGATGCACATCTTCGAAGGAGAAGATACTTAAAGGAGAAAGATCGTGAATTCTCGGTACCTTAAGATGGAGTTATCGATTTTGAATCGAGTTTGTGTACCGAATGACGAGTGATTAGGAATAGAATCCTAGCAGAGGCACACCGTTCAAAGTACACTATACATCCTGGAGGAAACAAGATGTATAAGGATTTGAAACGGAGTTATTGGTGGGTAAACATGAAGAACCAGGTAGCGGAATTCGTTGCGAGATGTTTGACTTGTCAACGAGTAAAAGCGTAACACCAACGACCGCCTGCGGTTTACTACAACCGTTGAGAATTCCCAAGTAGAAATGGGAACACATAACAATGGACTTCGTGACGGATCTACCAAAGACCAGAGGAGGCCATGATGCTATTTGGGTGGTGGTAGACCGACTCACGAAATCTGCACACTTTTTACCCATCAAGAAAACCGATAGCTTGCGAGAAACTTGCATGCATTTATATCCAGAAATCATTCGACCGCATGGAGTACCGGTCGATATAGTATCCGACAGAGACCCGAGGTTTGTCTCCAGATTTTGGAAGTGCTTGCACGAGGAATTGGGTACCTCGCTAAGTTTAAAGACAAAGAAGACATCCACAAACCGATGGATACCGGCGAACAATTCAAACCCTTGAAGATATGCTGCGAGCCTGCACATTGGATTTTCAAAGAAGTTGGGATTCGCACTTACCATTAGCCGAGTTCGCCTACAATAACAGTTATCAGGCCACGATTGGAATGGCACCCTACGAGGCATTATATGGGCGAAAATGTAGATCCCTACTACCTTTGGGAGATTGATGACCAATGGACTCCGAAAGAGAAACTAAGTCGCCTCGATTCCAAAGGTCGACTTAGTTCAGGAGGCCATGGAGAAGGTCAAGCTGATCAAGGAGCGGATTCGCACAGCTCAAAGCCGCCAAAAGAGTTACGCGGACAAGAGAAGAAAGGATTTGGAATTTGAAGTCGATGATGAAGTATTTCTCAGACTCTCACCACGGAAAGGATTGATCAATCCGAAGAAAGGAGGCAAGTTGAGTCCGAGATATGTTGGACCTTACAAGATTTTACAGAGGATCGGGAAGTTAGCCTACCGACTCGAGTTACCATCACCATATGAAGGAATGCATGACGTATTCCACGTGTCGAGACTGAAGAAGTATCAATCAGATCCCGAGCATATCATCACTCGAGATACTTCTCCTCTAATGGAAAATATATCCTACACCGAGAGGCCGATTCGGATCATTGATCAGCAGATACGACAGTTGCGTAAGAGAGAAATCCCGATGGTTAAGGTAGTGTGGCAGAACCACAACCGAGACGAAGGCGCAATGTGGGAAATGGAAGAAGATATAAGGAATCAATATCCAGAACTATTCTGAAGAGAATTTGGGGACCAAATTCTTTTAAGGAGGGGAGGATGTGAAGCCCCGATTTTTCCGAGCTTATAATTGATCCTTATTGTCGTTTGTACAATTGATCGACTATTTTACCGCGTCATTTTGACGGGTAATTATTAATAATATATACATTTTGTACTTTATTTCATTTTATTTAATTACTTGTGATCATGATCATCATTAATTCTATTTTGCATTTATGATCACTTGGTTGAACATTATTACTATTTTTGTATTTATTAGTCACCTTAGAATTTTAAGAGACTATTTATTTTAGAGACTTTTACCTTATAGAATTAAGATTTTGATTTAGATTAAGTGATCATGAGACTTATAAGTGATCAAGGAAATCACTAATTATTTTGGAGATTGACATATTTCATCTATTATCATCAAATTGGGACAAAAAAAAATATATGGAATTACCATAATGCCCTCATAGTGGATGGCCAACATGGAAATTTTAGAGTAAAAATATCATCCAACTCTTGTACACACCTACACTTTATATTAGTAATCTTGTGTATAATTATACCATTAATTCAAATATTATACACATCATCTCTTACATTACTTCTTTAATATTATTTTTGCCAACATGTTGGAAGTCTTCCAACATTCCATTCAAACATTCTATTGCCCATACCTTTGACCTTCAAAATGTTCCCCATGCATGAGGCAAAATGCAAGACACAATTAAACAAAATTTTCTCCTCCCTCTCTCTCATTGTTCACGGCCAAGAGGCCTTTGGAGGTGCAAGATTTGGTTCAATTTTTCACTAACACATTCATCCCCTACACAAAATCCTCCTCCTTGTCTCTAAACTCCCAACTTCTCTCTACTCTTCTTCCCACTTTCTTCTTCAACACTTAGAAAATTTTCAAGATTTTTCCTCCTTATTCTTCAAAAAATTCGAACACACCTATACTACAAGGTAAGAAATTTTATCTTCAATCCATTTTTGATATCACATAGTTCATCTCTTCTACCTTCTTAACTTAAGTTTGAATTTGATTTGGAGGTACATTTAGAAGACCATTTGAAGATTAGAGGTTGACATCATCTTGAAGAAGGACTTCAAGAATTCCACGTGTCGAGATTGAAGAAGTATCAATCAGATCCCAAGCATATCATCACTCGAGATACTTCTCCTCTAATGGAAATTATATCCTACACCGAGAGGCCGATTCGGATCATTGATCAGCAGATACGACAGTTGCGTAAGAGAGAAATCCCGATGGTTAAGGTAGTGTGGCAGAACCACAACCGAGACGAAGACGCAACATGGGAAATGGAAGAAGATATAAGGAATCAATATCCAGAACTATTCTGAAGAGAATTTGGGGACCAAATTCTTTTAAGGAGGGGAGGATGTGAAGCCCCGATTTTTCCGAGCTTATAATTGATCCTTATTGTCGTTTGTACAATTGATCGACTATTTTACCGCGTCATTTTGACGGGTAATTATTAATAATATATACATTTTGTACTTTATTTCATTTTATTTAATTACTTGTGATCATGATCATCATTAATTCTATTTTGCATTTATGATCACTTGGTTGATCATTATTACTATTTTTGTATTTATTAGTCACCTTAGAATTTTAAGAGACTATTTATTTTAAAGACTTTTACCTTATAGAATTAATATTTTGATTTAGATTAAGTGATCATGAGACTTATAAGTGATCAAGGAAATCACTAGTTATTTTGGAGATTGACATATTTCATCTATTATCATCAAATTGGGACAAAAAAATATATGGAATTACCATAATGCCCTCATAGTGGATGGCCAACATGGAAATTTTAGAGTAAAAATATCATCCAACTCTTGTACACACCTACACCTTATATTAGTAATCTTGTGTATAATTATACCATTAATTCAAACATTATACACATCATCTCTTACATTACTTCTTTAATATTATTTTTGCCAACATGTTGGAAGTCTTCCAACATTCCATTCAAACATTCTCTTGCCCATACCTTTGACCTTCAAAATGTTCCCCATGCATGAGGCAAAATGCAAGACACAATTAAACAAAATTTTCTCCTCCCTTTCTCTCATTGTTCACGGCCAAGAGGCCTTTGGAGGTGCAAGATTTGGTTCAATTTTTCACTAACACATTCATCTCCTACACAAAATCCTCCGCCTTGTCTCTAAACTCCCAACTTCTCTCTACTCTTCTTCTCACTTTCTTCTTCAACACTTAGAAAATTTTCAAGATTTTTCCTCCTTATTCTTCAAAAAATTCGAACACACCTATACTACAAGGTAAGAAATTTTATCTTCAATCCATTTTTGATATCACATAGTTCATCTCTTCCACCTTCTTAACTTAAGTTTGAATTTGATTTGGAGGTACATTTAGAAGACCATTTGAAGATTAGAGGTTGACATCATCTTGAAGAAGGACTTCAAGAATTGAAGAACAACTAGTAGAGAATTTGGACTACAAGGTAAGAATTGGACACTAGAACCCTTCTTTCCTCTTCTTTTTATTTTTTTCAAATTTTAACACCCCTTTTTCACTTTTGTGAAATAGGGGCTGACCTTAGGTGATCTTGGAGTTGAACCAAAATTTCCAATTTTAAAGCTTCAACTAGTCTCCAAACACCTACTACACAAGGTAATGTGTAGTCCTTCTCATTTTCTTATCTCCTTTTTTTTTCTCCTTAATTTTTCTCTCATTTTTCTAACTTCAAATTTTTGATATTTCTTGACTTAGGGGCTGACCTAAGAAGCCTCATCCAAAAATTGTGAAATTTATCCTTTTATTTCACAATTTCCAATTTTAAGGTGGGTGGAAAAATATTTTCCAACTATTAGGTGTTTTATTAAAATGCATGTAGAAAATTTGATCATGAGCCTTGAGACATATATAATCTATGTATTGCATGTCAATTTTATGTATCAAGCCATGAAAATTCTCAAGAGTTGCCCAAAATTACTATTTATTAAATTTTAGGTGCATGCATGTGCAATTTAATGTTTTATTTGATGAATTCTTGTATGTATTGGACATGCATTTGTATGATCTTTAAAATATATGTTTTGGATGACTTATAACCTGGACAAGTCGAGCATAATTGATTAAATTTCAATTTTAGACTTAAAAATGTAAAAATGGAAAGTGGGTGGACTAAATTGCAAGAAAATAAAAGTTCAAGGACCCCTCTGCAAATTTCGATTTTTGGGACTGTTCTCAGGTTCAAAAATGACTTTTGGACATTTTAATAAAGTTTTAAGAGTTTTAAGATAAATAAAATCAACCTTTAAAATCCCAAGGACTAGATTGTAAAATTTTGAAAGTTTAAGGGCTACTTTGCAATTTTTAAAACTGCACCAGACCTAAACTTTAAAATTTGAAATTTTTACTCTTAAGGTACTGGGAATTACATATTTTAAAAGTATTCCAAAAATCCAAGTGATTAGGGCTTGGAAAGCAATTTTACTAAAATTGAGGGACTAATGTGTAAAATACTAAACTTGAGGACCCAAATGAAATTTCCAGGATTTATGCAGCCCATGCACCTGGAAATACTAACTTAACTATAACGTAATTATATTTTGGACCCAAGGTTCAAATTTCATAATAATTGGACCCCTAAAAGCCTTAAAGACAATTATTTCAAAATGGGACAAAAATGATATTTTCAAAAGTTAAAGGACCTACACTTATTTCTTTTAAAAACTACTTTTGTCCCAATATCCCACTAACTTTAGTGATAGTTTTCAACTGGAATCACATTAAAAGCCCTTCCGGTGTGTGAGTTCCGATTGTTTTAAACTTAAGGTCCGAATTGGCAATTTTTACAAACTTGGGGCCAATGTGAGAATTTTATAAAAACTCGACCTCAAAACTTTAAAAACCTGAATCTCTGGACAATTTAGAGAATTTAGGAACTGACCTCATAATTTTTCAAGGCCAGGATATTTATTTATTAAATTGTTAACCCTAAAAGTGTTGGTTTTTACAAAACGGGGCTAAATTACAATTTTTCTTTTATAAAGGACCTAACTCAAATTATTTTCTCTTTTACTAAAATAGCCCTGGACCCTCTGACTTGGAGATTTAATTAAAGTATTTTACTTTCCCAAAAACCCTTGACTTATCGGATCAATTTGACCGATTAATACCCGTTCGCGGAGCGACTTCCTCGCCTTGCGATTTTGAATCTATAAAGGGACTTCTGTTCCACCTAATCTTTCAAGATATCGAAGATTGCTTATCCTTCTGATGATCATCTTCATCCAAATACTCCACCAACGCCATAATTGCCACGGCGCCTTTCAAAAATTTCTGAATCGCTTCTGAATCAATTATACTGATTGCTGGTTGATCGCATGTACTTGTATTTACTTTCCGCCTCGAAGTCAACTTGGAGTTTCGAGCTCACAAATCGAAATGGATACGTCGGGGTTGGAATCGGGCAGCTCGGCCGCTATTTCACTCTTCGCCCCATCGCCCTAATCCCGCAACTAAGGGACGGAGTGTCCAAGGGATATACCTGAGGTATAATCATGACTATGACAGATCCGAGCCTTGCAAGCTCCACTGTGGATTTTGTCTTTGCCTATGGAGCGATAAGGTGAGGGTCTTGGACCATCCTGCCTGGGGAGTTACAAGGAAGAACGAAGGAATCGCTATCTGATCCACACGATTCCGGAGTTATCGGACCCGTTTGGTTGGCGCTACAAACCGCACGCAACCGCTTACTTGTTTTGCATTGGTTGGCGCTACAAACCGTATGCAACCATTAATTGCCTTGCATGGGATTGGCGTTACATTTCCGTACGCAATCCTACCTGTCTTGACTGAATCACATAGTGCCTGTGTGACCATGAAATATTTTCTCGAATTGTATAAGTATATTATTTAAATATATTTATCACGACGCTTGCGAACTGTGTGTGAATTCATGCATCATACTCACGCGTTTTCATATAACTGTTTTCTCACATTAACTATATTGTGCCACACTTGCACACGATCACCCCATCCACTGAGATTTATGTCTCATCCCCACCTATTTTCTAACCTTAGATGAGGATTTCGTTGAAAATCTTTGAACCCCTGGATTGAGACCTTGTACTCCGCTTGTTGGATTTACTACTTCTTCTTGTTGTTGATTGGACTCTTTTCTTGTGTTGTTGTTGGACTCTTGTATTTCTTTCCATTCCGGTTTGTAACTAAAGGGCGTAGGACCCTTTGACTTTAAGTTGTTGTATTTGGTTGATTTTCGGGTATGTAATTTGGATTATGGATTGTGGACTGTAAGTTGTATTTGTACTTGTTATTTATTTCCGCTGCTATTTAGACTCTGTTTCATTGGGTTCTCGTTGATATTGTCTCAGACTTTGTTTGGTTATTGTATTTAAGTTGTGGATCATCGTCGCGTTCCGTTTGGGGCGTGACAGTTAGAGTGGTATCAGAGCTCGGTTAGTAAGATGGAAACTTACACCGAGCTGACCTAGGATAGGACCCTAGGACCCTCGGTCTGTGTTTTGGGTAGTACCGCGACTTGACCAATTAAGTGTGAAATCGATTTCAAATTGGCATAGAACCGCCTTATTGATGTTTGAACTAAGTTAGAACTCATATTTTGAGATTCCATAGTCATACTTGTCTTGACTTAGTTGATTCTTGACTGACTTTCCTTATTCATTCTTTTCTTATTCTCTTCTTATTTTTCCTCTACCTTTGATTGATCCGCCTTAGTTTTGTTTGATCAGGATGGAGCCGGCACCGCCTTCATGGTGGGATGTTTTCCATGCCCATGTTGAGCGGGAATATTACCGGGCATTGATAATTCACTGGCACCGGGAGAGTGATCGCGCGACCTCAGAGCTAGCCGAGGAGCGCCAGCGTAATAGGGACCTGACTCAGCGCTTGGCGAGGAGCCAAGATGAAAAGAGCGAGCTGACCACTGTCATCAAGGACCGCGACAACACCATAAGAGCGCGGGAGGACCAAATACAGAGTATCCAGGAGCGCCTGGATAACATGCGAGAGAAGATGAAGAGGGCAAGTGACGGCCGCCAGAAATGGGAGATTGACGCCCGCCTATCCCGTGACACCGTCGAGCGCTTGGAGGAGACCCTCATCAAGTAGATGACATCATAGAGGACCTTACACAGCCCTAGCTCGAGAGAGCCGACCGAGGCCGCTTTGGGGCTAATGCTCGGCCCATTGCCACCACCCGAGGTGGAGCCCGTACCTGATGCCGAGGAGGATCCCGAGAAGGATCTAGTCGACATTGGAGAGCCTGAGGCACTCGAGGCTGCTCCACTCGATGAGGCTGAGGGATTCGAGCAGTGGTTGGACTTCGTGGATTGGCCTGAGCTCGAGGCGCCACCTCAGCCCGACCCAGCCCCGATTATGGACATAGCTGCGAGCGATGATGATGGCGATCTCACTGATTAGTTAGCTGATTGTTAGTTTGTACTTCTGTTGTTGTAGTCTCGTATTCCAGTGTTGTACCTTACTTTCTATTGTACTAGATTCAGATGTATTTTGGTTCCGATGTATCTTGACTCAGTATTCTACTGTTGTACTATGGGTGTATTCAAGTTTTACGTTAATGGATATGCCTTTTGCTATTTATTCAGTATCTTGGGTTTGATGTTACTTTCCCTGCGATATCACTTGCTTTACGCAAATAATTATTGTATTTATTTACTCGTGAATCGCAACTAACGCTTCAAGATACAGAATGGCCGAACATCGAGAACGTGGGAGACCTCGTCGCGTTCCCTGAGGGGATGACGACGTACCCAGGGACCGGGTACCCTCCCCCGAATTACCACCACCTCCTCCACCTGCTGCAGGAGATAATTTGACCGTATAAGCCTTACAGCAAATACTAGTTTTCATGAGGCAACAGGCTGAGCCTCAACCCCGTGCTCTCGAACCCGCCAGAGAGGCAAACGATAGCACGTTGGAGCGATTTCTGCGGTTCGACCCACCAGCCTGATTGGGAGAGCCGGACGATTTGAAAACAGAAGAATGGGTAGATAAGTTGGAGAATATCTTCAATGCTCTCCAATACTCAGACGAGCAGAAAGTCACACTCGCCGTATTTAAATGCGGAATCGGCCGCTAGAGATCGGTGGAGAGCGATTGAAAGGAGATGGGAACAGGACCGAGTAATCGAGAACATGGGGAAATTTCTTGGCCGAGTTCAATGAATGATATATTCCACAAAGGTTGTGAAAGAAACGCGCCGAGATGAATTCCACAGATTGAGGAAAGGGAACTCCGATCGTAGCTCAAGATAAGATCGAATTTCACCGATTGTCCAAGTATGCTCTGGGACAATCGATCAAGAGGATAAGTTTTACAAGTTCACTCGAGGATTGAAATCGGAACTTGAGAAACAATCTGATGTTGAATCGACAACCTACTCAAATGTAAAAAAAGCGACTCTCCGCATTGAGTCGGGATCAACCGTATTGGACATATTCAGCAGAGTAGACCATCGAGCAGGTCTTAAGAGGACAGTTTGTGGGACAACCATCTAAACCGCTGCTAAGTTTGAAGGGACCGATTAACAAAACAGAGATAAGGGAAAGAGACTAAAAAGATAAGGAAAGTCGGGTCAAGTGTGTGCACATTGCCGTAAACCGGGACATACGCCAACGCATCGTTGGCGTAAACAAGGAAGGTGTTTGCGATGTGGTAGTAATCAACACCACCGCAAGATTGCCAAGTATGATGACCAACCAAAACGCAAACCTTGCGGCAGCGGGAAATGGCTAGGGTAATCGTGCAAGGATGCCCGCTCGAGCTTTTGCACTAGCCGGACAGGAGGCTCCGGAGGCAACAGATATGGTGGAAGGTACGCTTCTAGTATCTAACCACTACGCTAAAATATTGTTCGACCCTGGATCAACGCATTCATTTGTTGCACCGCATTTTGTACACAAACTGCATGCATGCATGGAACATATGCCTATATGTCTAGAAGTGTCAACTCCTATGGGTGCAAGTCAGATAACATATATTATCTATAATGCATGTGAAGAAGATTGCTGAGATAAACTTTCCTGCCGATTTAATCCTATTACCTATATACGAATACGACGTGATATTGGGGATTAATCGGTTATCTGCACACCATGCACAAATGGAAAACCCGAAGTGGAAATTTCGGGAAGGGCACGAGTTAAGATTGCCCCAATCATTTCAGCAATGAAAGCGAGGAAGGCAATCACTAGAGGGGCTCGAGGGTACTTGGCGTTTGTAATTAACAAACCCAAGGTTGAGGCACAAATCAACCAAGTACCTATAGTATCAGAATATACGGATGTATTTCCACAAGAACTCACCACTATTCCTCTAGATAGGGAAGTCGAGTTCACCATCGGTGTTGCCGGGGGCGCCCGATTGCCGTAACACCGTATAGAATGGCTCCTCTTGAGTTACAAGAGTTGAAAACGCAATTACGTAAAAACCGATGGATGTGGGATTTATCCGGCCGAGCACGTCTCCGTGGGGAGCACTGTGCTATTCGTCAAAAAGAAGGATGGCACATTAATCGTGTATAGACTATCGTGGTCTTAATAGCGTGACCATCAAGAACAAATATCCTCCCGAGAATAGACGAACTATTTGATCAACTTCAGGGAGCGACGGTGTACTCAAAGTTTGACTTACAAAGAAGGATATTATCAATCAAGATCCGCGAAGGAGACATTTCCAAAAGCGCATTTCAAACCCGATATGGACACTACGAGTTTGTAGTAATGCCTTTTCGGCGAATTTAATGCACCAACAAAGCATTTATGGATCTCGATGCATCGAGTTTTTCAACCTTATTTAGATCAATTCGTAGTAATATTCATTGATGACATACTCGTATACTCTAAGTCTAGAGAAGAGCACCTAACGCGTCATCGAAAATCGTTTTAGAGACACTACGAGAGCATAAGCTGTATGCCAAATTCAGCAAGTGCGAGTTTTGGCTTAGTGAAGTCGCGTTCTTGGGACACATAGTATCCGACATTGGGATTGCAGTGGATTCTTCGAAGGTACAAACAGTGGTGGAATGGAAACAACCCGAGTCTGTAACTGAAATCAGGAGTTTCCTAGGACTAGCTGGATATTATCGAAGATTTATCCAGGATTTCTCCAAGATAGCTGGACCACTCACTCGACTAACCCAGAAGCAAGTCAAGTTTGAGTGGAATGACAAGTGCGAGGCGAGTTTCCAAGAGCTGAAGAAATGACTTACTACAGCTCCAGTCTTAGCCCTTCCAAAGGGAACAGAAAACTTTGTCGTCTACAGTGATGCATGAAAAGAAGGACTAGGAGCAGTGCTCATGCAGGAAGGAAAATTTATCGCTTATGCATCCCGAAAGCTCAAGCCATATGAGGCCAATTATCCAACGCATGACTTGGAATTGGCAGCAATAGTGTTCGCGTTGAAGAAATGGAGACACTATCTCTACGGAGCAACATTCACGGTTTTCACGGACCATAAGAGCTTGAAGTACCTATTCTCCCAGAAAGATCTCAATCCGAGGCAACGGAGATGGATGGAATTGATTGAGGACTATCACTTTGATATTCAATACCATCCCGGGAAAGCTAATGTAGTAGTTGACGCTTTAAGCAGAAAGGCGAGCTTAGCCAGACTTATGATTCGAGAGTGGGAATCATTAGAAGAGCTGAGCAATTGGAATCTGACGAGAACCAATACTCAGATTTCATGTGCTAATATTTCGGTTAAACCCGATCTACTGAATGAGATCAAGGAAGCACAAGAGAAAGATGCACATCTTCAAAATCAAGGAGAAGATACTTAAAGGAGAAAGATCGGAATTCTCGGTGACGAAGATGGAGTTATCGATTTGAGAATCGAGTTTGTGTACCGAATGACGAGCGATTAGGAATAGAATCCTAGCAGAGGCACACCGTTCAAAATACACTATACATCCTGGAGGAAACAAGATGTATAAGGATTTGAAACGGAGTTATTGGTGGGTAAACATGAAGAACCAGGTAGCGGAATTCGTTGCGAGATGTTTGACTTGTCAACGAGTAAAAGCGAGAACACCAACGATGACCGGTTTACTACAACCGTTGAGAATTCCCGAGTGGAAATGGGAACACATAACGATGGACTTCGTGACGGATCTACCAAAGACCGAGAGGAGGCCATGATGCTATTTGGGTGGTGGTAGACCGACTCACGAAAATCGCACACTTTTTACCCATCAAAAAAGCGATAGCTTGCGAGAAACTTGCACGCATTTATATCCAGAAATCATTCGTTTGCATGGAGTACCGGTCGATATAGTATCAAACAGAGACCCGAGGTTTGTCTCGATTTTGGAAGTGCTTGCACGCGAGTGGGTACCTCGCTAAGTTTCAAAGACAACAAAGACATCCACAAACCGATGGATAGTCCGAGCGAACAATTCAAACCCTTGAAGATATTTGCGAGCACCGCACATTGGATTTTCAAAGAAGTTGGGATTCGTGACTTACCATTAGCCGAGTTCGCCTACAATAAGCTTGATTATCGGCCACGATTGGAATGGCACCCTACGAGGCATTATATGGGCGAAAATGTAGATCCCACTACACACGGGAGATTGATGACCAATGGACTCGAAAGAGAAACGGAAGTCACCCTCAATTCCAAAGGTCGACTTAGTTCAAGAGGCCATGGAGAAGGTCAAGCTGATCAAGGAGCGGATTCGCACAGCTCAAAGCCGCCAAAAGACTTACGCGAACAAGAGAAGAAAGGATTTGGAATTTGAAGTCGGTGATGAAGTATTTCTCAGACTCTCACCACGGAAAGGATTGATCAATCCGAAGAAAGGAGGCAAGTTGAGTCCGAGATATGTTGGACCTTACAAGATTTTACAGAGGATCGGGAAGTTAGCCTACCGACTCGAGTTACCAGCACCATATGCAGGAATGCATGACGTATTCTACGTGTCGAGACTGAAGAAGTATCAATCAGATCCCGAGCATATCATCACTTGAGATACTCTTCCTCTAATGGAAAATATATCCAACACCGAGAGGTCGATCCGGATCATTGATCAGCAGATACGACAGTTGCGTAAGAGAGAAATCCCGATGGTTAAGGTAGTGTGGCAGAACCACAACCGAGACGAAGATGCAACGTGGGAAATGGAAGAAGATATAAGTAATCAATATCCAGAACTATTCTAAAGAGAACTTGGGGACTAAATTCTTTTAAGGAGTGGAGGATATGAAGCCCCGATTTTTCCGAGCTTATAATTGATCTTTATTGTCGTTTATACATTTGATCGACTATTTTACCGCGTCATTTTGACGGGTAATTATTAATAATATATACATTTTGTACTTTATTTCATTTTATTTAATTACTTGTGATCATGATCATCATTAATTCTATTTTGCATTTATGATCACTTGGTTGATCATTATTACTATTTTTGTATTTATTAGTCACCTTAAAATTTTAAGAGACTATTTATTTTAGAGACTTTTACCGTATAGAATTAAGATTTTGATTTAGATTAAGTGATCATGAGACTTATAAGTGATCAAGGAAATCACTAATTATTTTGGAGATTGACATATTTCATCTATTATCATCAAATTGGGACAAAAAAAAATATATGGAATTACCATAATGCCCTCATAGTGGACGGCCAACATGGAAATTTTGGAGTAAAAATATCATCCAACTCTTGTACACCTACACCTTATATTAGTCATCTTGTGTATAATTATACCATTAATTCAAACATTATGCACATCATCTCTTACATTACTTCTTTAATATTATTTTTGCCAACATGTTGGAAGTCTTCCAACAATCCATTCAAACATTCTCTTGCCCATACCTTTGACCTTCAAAATGTTCCCCATGCATGAGGCAAAATGCAAGACACAATTAAACAAAATTTTCTCCTCCTTCTCTCTCATTGTTCACGGCCAAGAGGCCTTTGGAGGTGCAAGATTTGGTTCAATTTTTCACTAACACATTCATATCCTACACAAAATCCTCCTCCTTCTCTCTAAACTCCCAACTTCTCTCTACTCTTCTTCTCACTTTCTTCTTCAACACTTAGAAAATTTTCAAGATTTTTCCTCCTTATTCTTCAAAAAATTCGAACACACCTATACTACAAGGTAAGAAATTTTATCTTCAATCCATTTTTGATATCACATAGTTCCTCTCTTCCACCTTCTTAACTTAATTTTAATTTGATTTGGAGGTACATTTAGAAGACCATTTGAAGATTAGAGCTTGACATCATCTTGAAGAAGGACTTCAAGAATTGAAGAACAACTAGTAGAGAATTTGGACTACAAGGTAAGAATTGGACACTAGAACTCTTCTTTCCTCTTCTTTTTATTTTTTTCAAATTTTAACACCCCTTTTTCATTTTTGAGAAATAGGGGTTGACCTTAGGTGATTTTGGAGTTGAACCAAAATTTCCAATTTTAAAGCTTCAACTAGTCTCCAAACACCTATTACACAAGGTAATGTGTAGTCCTTCTCATTTTCTTATCTCCTTCTTTTTTCTCCTTAATTTTTCTCTCATTTTTCTAACTTCAAATTTTTTATATTTCTTGACTTAGGGGCTGACCTAAGAAGCCTCATCCAAAAATTGTGAAATTTATCCTTTTATTACACAATTTCCAATTTTAAGGTGGGTGGAAAAATATTTTCCAACTATTAGGTGTTTTATTAAAATGTATGTAGAAAATTTGATCATGAGCCTTGAGACATATATAATCTATGTATTGCATGTCAATTTTATGTATCAAGCCATGAAAATTCTCAAGAGTTGCTCAAAATTACTATTTATTAAATTTTAGGTGCATGCATGTGCAATTTAATGTTTTATTTGATGAATTCTTGTATGTATTGGACATGCATGTGTATGATCTTTAAAATCTATGTTTTGGATGACTTATAACCTGGACAAGTTGATCATAATTGATTAAATTTTAATTTTGGACTTAAAAATGTAAAAATGGAAAGTTGGTGGACTAAATTGCAAGAAAATAAAAGTTAAAGGACCCCTCTGCAAATTTCGATTTTTGGGACTGTTCTCAGGTTCAAAAATGACTTTTGGACATTTTAATAAATTTTTAAGAGTTTTAAGATAAATAAAATCAACCTTTAAAAGCCCAAGGACTAGATTGTAAAATTTTGAAAGTTTAAGGGCTACTTTGCAATTTTTAAAACTGCACCAGACCTAAACTTTAAAATTTGAAATTTTTACTCTTAAGGTACTGGGAATTACATATTTTAAAAGTATTCCAAAAATCCAAGTGATTAGGGCTTGGAAAGCAATTTTACTAAAATTGAGGGACTAATGTGTAAAATACTAAACTTGAGGACCAAAATGAAATTTCCAGGATTTATGCAGCCCATGCACCTGGAAATACTAACTTAACTATAACTTAATTATATTTTGGACCCAAGGTTCAAATTGCATAACAATTGGACCCCTAAAAGCCTTAAAGGCAATTATTTCAAAATGGGACAAAAATGATATTTTCAAAAGTTAAAGGACCTACACTAATTTCTTTTAAAAACTACTTTTGTCCCAATATCCCACTAACTTTAGTGATATTTTCCAACTGGAATCACATTAAAAGCCCTTCCGGTTTGTGAGTTCCGATTATTTTAAACTTAAGGTCCGAATTGGCAATTTTTACAAATTTGGGGCCAATGTGAGAATTTTATAAAAACTCGACCTCAAAAATTTAAAAACCTAAATCTCTGGACAATTTATATAATTTAGGAACTGACCTCATAATTGTTCAAGGTCGGGATATTTATTTATTAAATTTTTAACCCCAAAAGTGTTGGATTTTACAAAACGGGGCTAAATTACAATTTTTCTTTTATAAAGGACCTAACTCAAATTATTTTCTCTTTTACTAAAATAGCCCTGGACTCTCTGACTTGGAGATTTAATTAAAGTATTTTACTTTCTCAAAAACCCTTGACTTATCGGATCAATTTGACCGATTAATACCCGATCGCGGAGCGACTTCCTCGCCTTGCGATTTTGAATCTATAACGGGACTTATGTTCCACCTAATCTTTCAAGATATCGAAGATTGCTTATCCTTCCAATGATCATCTTCATCCAAATACTCCACCAACGCCATAATTGCCACTCGCGCCTTTCAAAAAATTTTCGAATCGCTTCGTCAATCAATAATACTCATCGCTTGGTTATTGTGCATTTGTATTTACTTTCTGCCTGAGTCAACTTGGTGTGTCGAGCTCACAGTCAGAATGGATACGTCGGAAATGGAACCGGGCAGCTCGGCTGCTATTTCACTCTTCCGGCCCCATCGTCCTAATCCCGCAACTGAGGGACGGAGTGTCCAAAGGAAGCGGGTCGTAGTACTTGAGGTATAATCATGATTATGACAGATCCGAGCCTTGCAAGCTCCACTGTGGATTTTGTCTTTGCCTATGGAGCGATAATGTGACGGTCTTGGACCATTCTGTCTGGGAGTTACAAGGAAGAATGAAGGAATCGCTGTCTGATCCACACGATTCCGGAGTTATCGGACCCGTTTGGTTGGCGCTACAAATCCGTACGCAACCGCTACTTGTTTTGCATTGGTTGGCGCTACAAATCCATACGCAACCATTAATTGCCTTGCATGGGATTGGCGTTACATTTCCGTACGCAATCCTACCTGTCTTGATCGAATCACATAGTGCTCGTGTGACCATGAAATTTTCTCGAATCGTATAAGTATATTATTTAAATATATTTATCACGACGCTTATGAATCGTGTGTGAATTCATGCATCATACTCACGCGTTTTCATATAACTGTTTTCTCACATTAACTATATTGCGCCACACTTGCACATGATCACCCCATCCACTGAGATTTCTGTCTCATCCCCACCTATTTTCTAACCTTAGATGAGGATTTCGTTGAAGATGCTAAACCGGCCCTGGATTGAGACCTTGTACTCCGCTTGTTGGATTTACTACTTCTTCTTGTTGTTGATTGGACTCTTTTCTTGTGTTGTTGTTGGACTCTTGTATTTCTTTCCATTCTGGTTTATAACTGAAGGGCGTAGGACCCTTTGACTTTAAGTTGTTGTATTTGGTTGTTTTTCGGGTATGTAATTTGGATTGTGGATTGTGGACTGTAAGTTGTATTTGTAGTTGTTATTTATTTCCGCTGCTATTTAGACTCTGTTTCATTGGGTTCTCGTTGATATTGTCTGGACTGTTTGGTTATTGTATTTAAGTTGTGGATCGTCGTCGCATTCCGTTTGGGGCGTGACATTATAACTATTTTGAAAATACTTATAATTGACAATTGAGATATATATACATTAATAATGCAAATCAAGTGAAGTGGAAAATATATATTTTGTATAATATTTCAATGTTTATTTTTTGCACGCTGACTGTATTTTAAGTGCAATGCACGCTCTTGGAGCTCCACTTGATAAAAGCTCGTGAATAGGCTCGATAATTAGCTTGTTATCTATTTAATTTATTTTAATTAATTATTAGCCCATAAAAATTGTCAATTAAGCCAAGTCAATAAAAAAGCCCACGAGGTTCAACTAATTACACGAGGCACGTGTGACTCACCGTCCCTGGTACAAAAAGTCACTCCTTAATTGTTATTCATTAAGTACCTTTTAACTGTCGAATTCCTTATAGCTCTCGATTTTCTCCTATGATTTATTGGTTTAAACATTGGAGAGGCTTCCTCTCAGCCCCCTCTCAACCCCTGGGGCGCTTCTAACCCATTTGCGTTTTTCAAGCCAGTTTCCTTCACATGGATTAATAATTAGACCAAAGAGCATCTCCAAAGGTTTCCTCTAAATAGTATGAGTTTTACACTATTTTAGAGCAACTTTTGGAGGAACTCAACATTAATATCCAACATTGCACTCTAAATTTTACTCCAAATTTGGAATATTCCACTTTGATTCTTTGTTATATTGAAATTAAATAATTTTATCAAATAGTAATTTAACATATATATATATATATATATATATATATATTTATGCTTAATAAAATAAAGTATAATATATATTTGTATGAATATGTATTTTAATTTAACTTGTATTAAAGTTATATTACTTTATAAATCATTTTGTAATTTATTATATAAATTCTAATATATATATATATGTATAAGAAATTGATTATAAATATAACAATTCACGATAAAATCTTAATAAACAAAAAATTACAATTAAACATTAACTTTAAAATTATTTTAACAAATTGATGGAGATATAAAACATTTATACATAATTTAAGAGAAAAGGACAAAACATAACATTTAAAAGATATCCAAAAAAAAAAAAAGTATAGGTGCTTAGGTACACTGTTCACTCACCCCATTTTGGAGTGGGAAATAGCGTAGTGTTGGAGAAGGTTTTTCCCTTCAAATTGGCGTCTGCCCTTATTTGGAGGACGGTTGGAGATGCTCTAAGTCAAATACCCTAACTCGGAGTACCTCAACTTGGAGTGAGCTACACAATTTTTCTCGCATCGTCAATCGAAATATTAATTTAAAGTATATCATGTTAATCAAGTTGTGTTTATACCATAAATTAAAGCTAATTAGTATTTAATATTAATTATAACATATATGTACATATAACTATTATTCTTATTTATTATTAATATAATAATCAAATTGCAACTAATTATAACTTTTGAACAATTTTTACACTAATTTGAATAATATAATAATTTAATTATTTATTTTAATAAACTTGGTAATTAATACATCAAAATATATTGTAAATTGCATTGAAAGTTATTCTTCACTTTAAATATTACTATTTTCTCGATTAAAAAGTATCACCGTCATTCGTCACACCGTGTAATGGTCTCATATAAATTAAATTATGTGATTTTGACGGAATACATTCATACACTTCACGAAAGAGGTTCTTTCTGTTTATTCAAGTGGACTAAGGTTGTGCCGCAGATTCAATTAACCTAGTCGAACCGAAACCGAAAAATTCGATTTGATTTTTACTTTTTAAATTTTCGATTACTCATATCGGTTCCCCTCGAAAATTTCGGTTATCCAAACCGAACTGAATAACCAAAATATTAGTTTAGTTAAAAATTTAAAGCCCATTTTTAAGTTTCCAAGTAGCAACTTTAGGTTAAATAGCAATTTTAGCTAAAAGTTTAAAGCCCATTTTTAAATTTGCATACACACACACATACAGAAATAAAAAAACATAGACTAATTAGGTGAAAATTATTTCTGCAAACAAAAAATTAGGTGAAAAACAGAAACAAAAATCAGAGGCAAAAAAGAGAGAGTGACTCTCGACCCAAAAAAAAAGTGATTCTGCAAACAACTTCTGCTTCTCTCCATCTCGACTCTCGTCTCTCTCCCTCAGAGGTACAGCGGCGCAGTCCAGCTCTGGCGGCGGTCGTCCCTCTTCATCCGACCCTCTCCCTCACGCAGCGATCTTCCCTCCTGATCAGGTATATTTTAATTTTTTATTATCTATTTCTTTGAAACCCTAATCTCTAAGTCCCTCTCCTATTAAGTGAAAATTGGTCTTTAATCAGTTACTAATTGGGTATTTTTAGAAGATTTGTGTATAAATTGGTATTCATACTCCTATTGGTAGGGTTTTGTAAACTGAAATTGGTGAATTTGTTTTTGGGATTGATTTTTAGTTAATGGTATTTGTATAAGATTTGTTTAGTGGTATACCAATTATTGGGTTGTAAGTTTTTTTTTTTTTTCGAAATGTCAGAACATAATATTAAACTCAAACAAAAAACAATGGGGCGACCAACTGGCCGAACGGTTTTCTTGGACACAAGACAAAAATCCAAGTAAAGCCATAGAGCACCATTTACATCAGTAATGGCCTAGCAAACACCACAAGCTACCAAGAGCAAAAACAACCAAATCCATTCATAAAATGGATCGAAACCAACAATAAAAGAAGAGGATTGATGATCCAAACAACAATAAAGCTCAACATAGAAACCAAACAAGCTCTCATGTGAAGCCTCCACTGAAAATCACTTTCCTAGATCCAACACCATGAGCTTGTTGAACTTCAAACCATCCAAAAGAGGGCAGCTTCAACACACTCAGATCTCCAAAAAGTCAAAAGATCCAAGCACTTTTCGGAATCCACATGTCCTACAAAATGGTTTCCACTGAACAAAAAGTCCCTAGAATACCATTCCTTCACCTCAGTTAAAAGATCATCAATCAATACCTCTTTAAAAACCAACAAGAACCAGTGGAAGAGGCATTGGTGATGAACACACACCCATCAATCCACCAATACAGAAACAAAAAAGAAAAGAAAAAAAAATCCACCAAAAGATGGAACAACCACCTTCTCTCAAAGAGATAAACTGAAAAACTCCCACAAAGGGAGACTCCAACACTCCACAAAGGGAGACTCAAACACTCCACCAAGGGAGACAAAGACAGTAAAAAGAGGAGAAAAGGCGTTTCCCCCATCTCCCATGGAGGAAAGATGGGGGAAGGAGGCAAGAGATGGAGGTTCTAGGGCCGGCTGAGTTTAGAGAGAGTTTAGTTTGGGTCTATAATTAGGGAAGGAGGTGGTTGTAAGTTGGAATTAACTGAAAAAGTTAAGTGTAATTTAGAAGATAAGGTTTTGCAAATTTACCTTTTTTGATTTTGATATTAACTGATGCTTAGTCTGTTATTATTATGTCCTATGACTTCCATTTTAATGGGCAAAAATGTTTTTTTAGTCCACTAAGTGGACGACTTGAGAAATTTAGTCCACTCTTTTAGAAATTTTTGAAATTGGTCCACTAAGTGGCAAAAATTCGGACATTTAGTCCACTGACCTGCTATTGCAGGTAACAATCCTATGTGGAATTTTTTTTCTTTTTGTTTTTCCTTTTGGCCTTAAAGTATGAATTGTTTTTTGTTGTTAGGGCATATTATATGACATTTTGGAGGGAAATATATTATTTTCAATGTAAATTAGATCATAAAAAAATTTAAAAGATTTATTATGAATAAAATGAAAATAATTTACATAAAATATTTAAATTATTTGTTAATTTGAAAACGAAAAATAATTTTAAAAATCCATGAAAAACAAAAATAATGTTAATAAAATTTAAGATATTTTAATTGGAGAAATGTATTCGAAATTATAAAATAAATTTTTTTATATCATATGTTTAAATTATAAATTATTTAATTGGATAAATAACATTTTATATTTATAATTAAAGAGTAATAATTAAATTATTTTTTATACAGTTTTTTAAAATTTAAATATTTTTTATGCAGTTTTTTTGTACTTAAATAGTTTTTTGTACAGTTTTTTATACTGTTTTTTTTTTGTAATTCAAAAGTTTTTTATACAGATTTTTAAAAAACATTCTTGAAAAATAAGAATAATGTTAATAAATTTAAGATATTTTAATTGGATAAATATATTCAAAATTATAAAATAAAATATTTTCATTTTTTATGTTTAAAGAGTAATAATTAAATAGTTTTTTATTTTTCTTTTTACCACGGAATATTTTTATTTATAGTTGAATTAAATATAGTTTTCTATATTTTAAGTCTAATATTTTAATAATACAAATATTAAGAAGTAATTTAAGTTATGATATAAATAATTTTTCTTATTTTATAATTTGAATATATTTATCCAATTAAAATATTTAAATTTTATTAACATTATTCTTATTTTTCATAGACTTTTTTTTAAAAAATTATTTTGTGTTTTTCAACTAATAGAATTTTTAAATATATTCTCAGTAAATTATTTTTATTTTATTCATAATGAATATTATATTTTTACCTAATTTACATTGAAAATAATATTTTTTCCTCCAAAATGCCACATAATATGCCACATCAACAAAAATAATTCATATTTTGAGGCAAGAAAAAAAGAAAAAAATTCCACATGATTGGGTCAAGATTACCCGCAATAGCGGTGTCACTGGACTAAATGTCCAGGATTTCTTCCACTTAGTGGACCAATTTCAAAAATTTCTAAAAGTGTGGACTAAATCTCTCAAGTCATCCACTTAGTGACTAAAAAACATTTTTGCCCATTTTAATGTCTAGTGATTGAGTTTATTTTTGTTAAAGTATTTACAAGATGCAACATGATTCTCACCACTTGGTTCGTTTGTTACCCATTGATTGTGATATTTAGGGGTGTTCACTGACGATTAACCACCAAACCGAACCAAGGCCGAATTTCAGTTTGAATCAAACCGAACCGAAATTTTTGGTTCGGTTTTCTGTTTATTTTTTCAAAAGTTCGCTTTTGGTTGATTCGGTTTATTTGAAGTGCACATTAAACATGAGGAATACCACTTGCCAATTGGTCATCTTGTGTGTTATGTGATAAAATTTCGATTATGAATTTTACAAAACGAGGAGAGAAAATGCTCTACGTTTTGCACATTTATCAATGGAGAAGCCACATTTTTCTCATTATCTTGAATGGCCTCTCTCAGATTTTTTGATGCTTGAATTCTAAGGTAAATATTTTTAGGAATATATAGTTTAGTTTTCTTTGTCCACAATATTGTATTATTTTTGCAACAAAAGAATTGAGAAGCCGGTTGACTTTCGTGAGGACTAACTATTTTCTTAAATCCTTTTTAACCATAGGATAATTGCTCGAGTATGTGAAATTGTTCTTGGTTGAATGTTAGAGTATCTTCTCGTTAAAACTTAATTCATTTTCAAATTTTCAACCCTGGATTTGAATGTTATGTTAGAGCCATAGGTGATTTAAAGCGCGTATAAATTTAATAATTTATAATTTCATTGGCGGCTGATTTTCTTTTGAAGTTGATGAATGTAGAATTTGACTAATGCATTGAGTATGTTTCAAGGATTAATGAGTAACTTCAGGACTTAGTTTTTAATCCAAATGCTTTTTGGTTATAATGAAACATGAGACGTTTAAATTGATACTAAAGTTATAATACAAGTCCTAAAAGATGCATCTTTAATTTAATTGGACGCTTGTCACTTTAATTGAGGGTGTCATTCCCGACTTTCTCAGGGAAATTATTTGTCTCGCAACATTGAGCATCATAGTTTCTTTTATTGATTGGGGAATTTCGTATTCTAAAGTTGATAGATACTATATGTTTTGGTTTTAAGCTTGTTTTCTATCAACATTTTAGTGAATTGAAAGTTCATATGTGCATATGTCTCCAAATAATAGTGGAAATTGCTTTAGCATACCTTCTATGGTTGAATGTAGGTGAAACTGATGATTCTTGATTTCATTTGGTTTCTTCACCTAGTCGGATGCATATGAGTTTTGATTTTAATCAAAGATAATCTTTTTTTTTCGTCGTCACATTGTGAATTGCTTAATAGTAGTGTTTATGTTTGGATGACCTATTTTAGCTCAATCAATGGGGTTAACTAAACATATAAGATGCTTACTACATGCAATATTTCAATGTTCAACCATGTCTTTTAATTATTAACTTGCCTCTTAATTATTCGTATTGTTGTTCCATAGGGTTTGTCTGATGGGTTTCTTAGAGACTTAGACAAGCTACATATACAATTTCTCGGCTCGGATCATTTAAGTGAGTGTTTTCTGTGGACCTTGTAGCTTAGTGGACTCATTACCATGTTAATTGTTGGCCAAACATAATATCTAGAATTAATTGAGTCAAAGGATTGTCTATGGATTTATCATTGTGCTTTTGATGCTAAGAACTTTCTTGCTTGTGATGCTGGAGTATGATTTTTTTTCCATCAAGAAAAGCTTGATGCAGATCAAGTGATGATCAAATTGATGAGTTGGTGATGATGAACTTGGCTGGTGGTTCAGAAAACTTATTGTATTTCTTCTTCTTAATCAATGCTTGGATTTGGGAAATGACGGTGGGATAGAAGATGAATTTAATTCTTCAGTTGGATTCGGTTTAGAGGAAGTTATGATGAATACGTTGGATGCAAATCATTTAATTGTGTGTGTCTGGTGTAGGACAGAGTTCAAACTCTCTTAAAAGTATAACAATGATGGTGCAATGTGATTTTGTATGAAAATTGGTGATAGGATGTAAAAATTTTGGGGATAAATTTCCTAGAAGAAAAGGTGATTGATGCGATGTGATAATTTTTTGGAATTTTTTTGTAAAACTTCTATGGAATTTTTTTTTGTACCTGTATCATCAATAATCTGAGTCGTATCATCAATAAATGTTTTTTGTAAGTTGTATCGTCAGTAATTTAGTATTCATACCAATCATTTTTTTTTACCTTTAATTATATAAGTGCTTGTGCTTGTAGGCATACATTTAATTGCGTATTTTCTTGGCATACATGTATATACAAACATAATTGATTAATAGTATTCATATTTATTTTTAATTTATTAAAATGAAAAATACACGACATCTTTATAATGTTCTTTTAATTGTTTTGCACCTAATTATAGTTACTTGTTCAATTCCTAATAACAAATATCAAATTATATATCTTCTATTAATTATTAGGGGTGAGCAAATGGTCGATTCGGTTCAAAACCGAATCGAACGGCAAAAAAAAAAAAAACAAAAACCAAATTTGCATTTTTTTCATAACCAAAATCGAACCGCATTGCTAGAAGACCGAACTGAACCGAAGCAAACCGAACTATTTTGGCTCGGTTCGGTTCGAGCTTTGTTTTGGGCCTTTATTTTGTTTGCTAAAAATACATACATTTGACAATATAACAACTAAAAAATGAAATCATAATAAAAATTTAATATACAAAATAGAAATTCATATCTTTGGTTCAGTGCAAACCGACATTTTCTTGACCAAAACCGAACCGAAAACGTTTAACCAAAAATAGGGTAAAGAAAGAATTGGTTCCTCGCACACCTGTGACATTTTGAAATATTTGCATGGCATTTTCACCTGGGTAGCTTCGGATACAAAGAGCTGAAATCTTTTTTTTAAAGATTTAATTAATATCTTTTAATTCAAACATTTCTGATTTAATACCCTCGAGTTGTTTTTTTAAGTGTTTTAAAAGTCATTTTTCTTGCCAAAAAAGATAAATATGAATAGTTCCAAAAAAACCCTAATGTTTGGACTAATTACAAAATAACCAAAAGATGTTTCAAAACTTTTAAAAAAGCCCTTCGATTTGATTCTACCTTAAATTTAAGGGGGTAATTCTAATATATTTTTAAATGTTAGGGGGTTTTGAAATGTTTTTTTTTTGCTTATGAAGGATAACATGCAAAACGAAATCAAACCTCAAGGGCTTTTTTGCAATTTTCAGAATTTTCAGGAGTTTTTCGATTTTCCACGAATTCATATTTATCGTCATTATTACGAATTTCGTTGACGAAATAAATTTGTCACTAATGTTTTGACATAATCAATGACAAAATATGGTGTGGTCATGAAATAACATATTTTGTGACATCGAATGCCATCACCATTATTATCATTTTGTCATTAAAACATTTCCTTCAACAATTTTGATGCAAATTCCGACCTTTTACAATAACTATGACATACTTCATTAATTGTCATGAAATGTGCAAATTAGTGACGAAATATAATATTGATAGTGACAAAATTTAATGGTGTCATAAATGAGTATTTTGAAATGACACAAATAACTTTCGTCATTATTAATTAACAAATAATGACAAATCTTTATGTGTGCCAAAACAAAATCGTCATAGAATATGTCTTTGTTGACGAAATAAGAGTGTCACTATTTTGTTGGAGCGAAAAATGACAAATTATGATGTTGTCATTAAAAGAAATAATTCGTGACACTAAATTTCATCACCAATTATCACCAATTCGTCATCGAAATATTTTCCGCCAAAATTTTAGTGTCAAATTTCACATTCAATGAAATACAGTGACGAGTTTCAGTTAATTGTCATGAAATAGGCAATTTAGTGACGACATCTAATACCAATAATGACGAAATTAAATGGCGTCGTAATAGTGTATTTTACAATGACAAAAATAAAAATTGTCACTTTTAATTAACAAATGATGACAAATAGATATGCGTCGAGAAAAATTTCGTCACAAAATGTGTGATTTCTTGTGCACCCAAAAGAGCCTTCATCTTGATACTCCAATTATCATAGTTGCTTGTGTTGAGCATAGGGACTTGAAAGGAAGACACACCGTTTGCCATATTTTTATGTAAACCACAAGTGATCTTGTGGTTCTGATACCACTTTGTTGGAGGAGGGTTATCTCAAGTTTAGAAGAAAAAATGGGTTATTTAGAAATTAATTGGAAGTTGGAAGAGGGACTATTTTTCTTTGTAGGAGGAGGATGTTATTTATGCTAAGAAATGTAGGAGAGTTTTTAGTGGAGAAATATTTGCTTGTAATGATTCTTCTCAAATTTGGCTTGTTACAAAATGATCAAGACACCCCTATTTATACTAGTACAACTTTCTAACCAATGGCTAGGATTTATTTGATCTAATGGCTATAATTCATTCACTGGAATCATCCTCCAAAATATTTACTTTCCTAGAACATTCTACAAACTTTCTTACAAATAATATCTTAGATATTTTTACAAGACTTTTCTAGATAACTTCTAGAACTTGGGGCATTTGGGCTTTGGCTCTTATTTTTCCTTTTATCTCAAAACTATTCTTCCAAGCCCAATATAAATTGGACTCAAATCAAGTTTAAAATCCAATAATAAGCATATATAAGGATTTCGCATGAGAAACTTTTAACCATATAAAGTTCTAAAAATGTAGAAATCAAGAATTTATGTTTTTTTTGTTATATTTTTGCTATTTATTTAATATTTCTTGTTTATTTATTGGATAAATGTTCATTATACCCAATTTATTTTTCAAAATCCGAAAATACATTTTTTAATCATAACACTAACAATACTTTAAATTTGTTATAAATCAATTTCAAATTTAAATTAGGTTTCAAATCTTCAACCGTATGTTCTATATATATACATAAGTCGTTATAGGAGATTTTTGTTTTAATTATTTAAAGTTTAGTATGATGCAAAATTGTATGTCTTATATTCTTTTAAATTTTATCAATAATTAAATATATCTATTATAATTTATAAGAAAAATATCAAATTATAGTAGACATGATAAGAAAAAAAGAAAAATAAAATTCAAATATTTTAGATGGTTTTGATGCTATATAAAAAGTAGAGAATATACATAATTCCTTTATGGTCGGAAAATCCTCCCTCAATTTGTAATATCTAATTTGAAAATAATTTTATTGATGGTTGTTGAAGAAATAATATTGAAAATAAGAGAGTTTCTTATTTTATTTTTAATTTCGTGGATATTTTGTTTTATTTAGCCATATCAGTAAAATAAAAAGTACACAATGAAAAGGAATAAGATTAACATGAAAAAAAAACACGAATAAGAACCAAACAAGTTTGTTGCAGCAAAAAACTATTTGCCTTTTGAATTTTAACTATTGTGTTAATTTGACATTTACTAATTTTTCTAACATTATAAATTTTAGTTTCAAATTTATTATTTTTTTAAATATATTATTATTTTCATATTTCAAAAATAAATTCCTATAAATTAAACAAGTGCAAAAAGGAATTAAAACTTCTACACATGTGTATATATGTATATATATAACCAGAAGGCAAAATTAATAAATAAAAAATCCATATATATGTATTAAATTGATATTTGTGATAAAACTTGAATGTCATCGAGAATCACACCTTAAAAAGTTATAAATATAAAATATCTCATGATATATATTTATAATAAAAATATGTATCAAAATAGTTAAATTTTAATAAAATGATGTGAAAGAGTGAAACATGAGCAAAAATTGGATTAAGTCTAAATCATCTTATATGCAAAGGCAAAAGCAAAAATTGGATTAAGTCTAAATCATCATATATGCTAGGCAAAAGAAAAGTAAATAAACTAATTTAATATATAACAATTTGACATTTGTTGAGAAAGTAATAAATTTCTTAAATTGTATATTAATTGAAATACTAACATAACATTCATAAAAAGCTAAGTAAAGTAAATAATTACACCAAATTAAAGTAAAAATTATGAATAAAAAATATTAAAAAATAAATAGTTATACTTGACATTAGTGAACGAGAGATCTGACCAAATACTTTTGGGCTTTAACCTCATATATATAGATAGTTTAAGATCAAGCCAAATGAAAAATATTATAAAAGTTGAAAGAATAAAGGTATATAGTAAAAAAAAATATGTGTTCCCTAGCAGAAATTAAGAAAAAATTGAATAACTTTCATATAATATGTATAATTTGATTTCGATAAAATATTAATTCATGTACACTGTTAGGATTTATAAAAATTCAAGCACAAAAACAATTATTATAGAATTCGCACAAATTATTCTAATTTTTACAAAATCAAATAGTATGAGAAAATTGAAACAAGAATCAAAAATAGAAAGTCACTCTATGCAAATGAATTTGTAATAAATAAATAAATAAAATAAACTTATTTAATATGAAATAGTTTGATATTTATGTCAAAGCTTAATATTTCTAAAATTATATGTTAATTTACGTACCAATATAATATTCAAAATACTACTTATGTATCAAATTTGTTGTGTTAAACTATATATAATAATAAATTAAAGTTATGACCATGCTTAGTACTGTGTAATATGAATTCTCCGGGCACGAGGAGGCGCAAGAGAATAGTTAAGGGTTTTTTTACAACTTGGTATCTAATTTTTGGCAACTATATATTTTCTTTTTGATGAAAAATTCAATCACAATTCTAGTTAAAAATCAATGTACTATGTACCATTTTCTCAATAAAGGCACTGAAAATGGTTTGACAATTATATTTTAAAATAAATAATATAATTTTGTAAATGAGATTAAATTAGATCAATTTTAAATTCACAGTATCTTCAAAAAATATATAGATTAGTATTGGTATATTAAAGAATAATTGCAATTTTCATAACTACATGGCTCACAAAATTTACAATTATGTAAATTTTAATATAAACCAAAATAGTCGAATTCAATTGCAAGTACAAACTCTAATAGATAAGTATCTTTCTAAAATATTATGCAATTTAAAAACAATATATTAGTTTTTAGTTCATTATATAAACTTTAAAAATTTAATTGTATTCAAAATAATCGTCAAACATAAAAGTTAATTATTATTATATTTAATCATACAAGATTGACACATGAAAATCATTAACATGTTTTTCTTTCATAAGACTGTCTTTATTTTATTATTTATTAAGTCGAGGTATTTTGTGTGCAATTAAATAGAGTTTCAAAACTCAGATTTCGACTTATCACTTTTTCATAGATTTATTTAATACTCGATTCTCGGTAAAAATAATTGATTAATTTTCTTATATACTAGGTTAGGGTTTATTATTTTTAAGACACTTGAAATAGGAAGACTGGAAACTTTATTTTTATGTATTAATGATAAAATATTGATTTTGTTACTAGAATTAAGATAATATATGAAACATTTTCTTACACATATATTATATAGCAATTTTTTTTATATTTCGTTAATCGGAGAACTGGGATAAAATAAAAGAATTAAGTAAGCGCAAGAAGTATAAGAATTTGATTAACTTTTATTTTATGTTTTGTTTAAATTGAATAACAATAACATGATGTTATTATCTGGATTTTGGTATAAAAGTTAATTAATTTATTTATTTTATAAATACAATAACTTGCATGAGATTTATTAATCATTAACTTACGAATTATAAGTTAAATTACTTGTCTGACTATGTAAAATGCATCCAATGTTAAAACAATTCAAAAATCAAGTAATTAGACTAAAAGACTTTTCTAGCCATAAAAATGAAATAAAAGATTGATGAATATGATTATAAGCTAATATATAAATTATCTAGTTTTATACTAATTTTAAAAATTTTGTGGGATTGAGTTCTTTAAGAAAAATATATATTAAATACTCTGTAATATTTATTTTAACTAAATCACTTTTAAATATTTTATTATTAATTAATAAAATTATTAAATAATATAATTATTTTTGTAAAGTCATGTGAATCACGTGTGACGCACGTGTTTCTTACTAGTTTTTAAAAAAACGAACATCAATTATCTTTTAATTACAAATACCTCTTGAGATTTATTTCTATTTTATAACTCACACCCTTCAAGTAAATACGAATCTCAAGGTTGTGACTTTGAAAGGTAATTAGAATTTTTGTAATTAGCCAAAATCTCATGATAATTTTTGTAATTAGGCAATAGTATTTGATGTCTACCTTTCCACACATCAAATATGTTCACTGTTTGGAGCAAAAGTATTTTTCAAGACATTCTCTTCAGACATTTGTGTTTGAGCCCTTGTAAAAGAATATCTACAGCTACAACAACAACAATATATTTATATATCTAAAAGTTATCTCATCACAAATGTTCAAATCAAAGTTTGCAAATTGTCCAGAACACTTGCTGCATAATACGTCTACAGATTACGTCCGTGTTTGGCATCAATCTGCACCTCAGGTTACAGGTATCATGCAATGGCATCTAGCCATTGAAGAAAATTAATTATCTCAACATTGTCAATTAATTTGTTCTCTTTTATAAGTTTCTGACAAGACATGCCTAATAATCTTTGTGTTGACGTCAAATTTGGTCAACAAGGAATCAAATATAAAAATAGTGAATATAATAAATGGTTGTAAGTGCCTTTTTTGTTTATTAAATGGCCAAGGTAAAGTACAGAGCTGTTTTTTAGTCATCTCCCCTCCTGCTCTTTTCTTTCTTCAATACTATTTATACTTATAACATTTGATAGCCTAGCAATCATTACATTTAAGCTATTAGTGGGACACTTGTCTCCTCCTTATTGTGCATTAGTTGATTAATAGGACACTTGTCTTATTGAGTGGGACACGTTTCTCCTCCTTGTTGTGCATGAGTTGATGAGTTGGTCTTTTGGTAGGCCTCTTCTGGTCTCCGGGTTCTCCGGGGTCTCTGGGCTCTTCGGGAGACCCGGACTCTCGGGGTCTCTGGTCGGCTCTTCTGGTCTCCGAGGTCTTTGGGCTCTCCGGGAGACCCGGTGTACATAAAAAAATTATCCTGTTTTATTTGGGTATCAACACTTTGATTATGGAACCTTCAATGTCTGGAAAGAATTATGAAAACCAAACAGCACTTTGACTGCAACTTATCAGATTAAAGAAAGAATTTTGTGTCATAATCTTGATAATGAAAAGATATATAGTGCATGGTGAACCTGATCCTGCTTAGTCCAATATTGCCATGCAAAATTGGAAATAATAGCAAAAATATATATTTGATTATGTGCAGTGTTGAAAATGATATCATAGTTACCTTTCAATCCTGTAACTATATATTTGGTCCTGTATGTAGCAAATTGGTCCTATAAGTTCTATGTTTGTGCAATTTTGGTCTTGAAATGGTGAAATATGACTTACCCATTTAGGACCATAACGACACAAAAATAGAAGTTATGGGATCAAACGTGCATATAAATTAGAATTTACGGGATCTAAATTGCTACATAGGACGCTTATAAGACCAAATATGTGTTGGAAATTTACCACTCAAAAGACATAATTTTATTGATCACTCAAATATTACAAGACACACCTCACCACAACTTCACTCAAACTCAAATATTACTTAGAAGCTTTGCTTCTCACTCACTTGTTTTTCTTTCTTAACTTGATACAAAATGAACTAACAACACCACCTATTTATACTAAAACTTCATCTAGATCAATGGTTAAGATTGATTCTCACCAACCTTAATCCAATGGTTATCTTTTATTTCCATCTACCACATTCACCTACCATACCAACAACTTAAACTCAACTACCAAACTCATCTACCACAATTAAACATAAAATAAGTTTATATAATTCAACAATATGCCACTCATTTGGATTTACAGACCAATATTGCTACATAAGATACTTACATGACTAAATATGCAACTCCTTTGTACTTACAGACCAAAATTGCAATTAAGCCTTTCTTGTATTTACACTTCAAAAATCCAAATGCCACCTAATTACAAAAAAAAAAAAAAAACGAGCTAACTTAAAAATTACAAAAATTACCCTTGAGGTTTACACTCGTCTTACCTTTTACTCTAAGTGTTAGTTGACTTAATGAATTTGTTGACATCAAATATTATACAATTACACCCATTAACTTTTCTAAACATTACAAATAGCCATAACTTTTTGTCTGGTTATCTGTAACATTTATAAAAGTTGAGTGGTGTAATTGTAAAATAAGACGAAAAGTTGTGGTTATTTGTAATATTCAAAGAAATTGACGGATGTAATTGTGAAACCGTTAGCTCCACTAACTCATGTGCAAAATGTAAAATAAATGTAAACTTCAAGGGTCATTTTTAAAATTTTCAAAATTAATTGGGTTTTCTTGTAATTAGGTCAACTCTCAAGGGTAGTTTTTGTAATTATCCCTTACAAAAAGTAACCTTAAGGTTTAGTATAATTACAAAAAAGAAAAATTATCTTTCAGAATTACAAATAAATTTATTTCTATGTTGCAAATCGCACTTTTATATAATTCCTTAAAGATATTTGTAATTTTGAAAAATAACTAGAGTTTTTATGTAATTCGCTGAAGCTCGGGGTAGTTTTCGTAGTTTAACCCGTATACTTATGACAGCGGTTAATGGTGTAAAAGTGAATGGAAGAATGGTGGAAAGTGGTTTTAGCATACTTGAAATTCAGAGTTTAGATAGCCATTGAGGGCTTCAAGCCGACAGGCACACTGCCTTGTCAAATTGCCAATCTTCAAATATTGTTTCCATGGATGGGGATACATGAATTTACCATGGCCTGGTTCCCATATAGCAAAATTGGCCTGCTAGTAGTGAACTAATTCCAAAATCAGAAAATGGAAAATTTATTGTGTTTAACTATGTATTTAGGAAATATTTGCAAAAACTTATGCCTTTAAAGGAAGTGATTAGCGTAGATAAGTGATAAAGTAGTTGAGAATGAGCAATGGTATGTATGCAAATAGGGATAATTTCATTTTTCATACCCAATCTATACCCTAATTTCACTTTTAATACCCCTGTTTTCAACCTAATCAAGATTGGTACCTAATGTTCACAAAATTAATCATATTTGGTACCTCTTCGTTAACTCTCCGTTAACTCTAACAGTTTAACCTGTTATAGCAGGTTTCCTTCTTAGAACAACCTTTCAATTTCAGTACCTAATGTTTTATGAATAATCACTTTCAGTACCCATTCTTTACTTCTGCTACAATAATGGAAATAGTCCATTACGACCATATCAGGCCCAACATGCTTCCGTAATATTAATAGATCCCTTAAAATTCATACCTCTTTTGACCGAAACACCGCCGGGTTAAGTGGTTCGCAACGCCACCATCGGAAGATTATCGCCCTTGAGATCGTTTGACAAACGGCTCCTCACTTTTTGTTCAACCTCACCCTCGGGAAGATGATCGCAAGTTATCCGACCCCTTCAAAGACTCGGCCAAAGACAGCCTTGGTTCGTTTCCTACTCCAGGCGTAAAAGTATTTCTTCAAAGGGATAGATCAATAGAACACTATGAACACATGTTGAACAAAAAGCCTTTATTTTATTAAGAACTTAAAGAAAAATTTATTACATTAGTAATCTCCTTTTGGGAGGAGAAAACTTGTTTAGCCTCTCATTATTGAGGCTTGCACTCGGAAATACATAAATTTAAAAACTAAACTCTCAAACTTATTACAAATTTTCACTCAGATTTTATTGTAAGAAAACTAAGGGAAATGTTCGATGTCCTCACCTTCCTTCAAATCCTGCGTTTTATAGAGGTAAGTCCAGGACTTCAAAGGCGGACTTCAAATCTTGCGATACTTATGACGCCACCGCTACGCCATATCCTCGCATTATTGCCTCGGCTTAATTTGGTTTTCTTTTCTTTCCGCGTGACTCAGCCCATGTGAAAGTTGTCGGGGAATCTTCTAAAAAGTTGGTTTGCGTGGTCCCCGAGGATAACGCGTTTTGTGAGCTGGGCCCTTATCCTTTCCAGCTGCATGATCTTGTCGGTCGGGTTTGGGTGGAATCCTTTCCCAAACTCGGGTTCCTTTTGTTCGGGGCATGCTTGAAGATCCGGTCGATCCAACGGCCAACATGCGCCATGTTATAGAATTTCCGGTAAGTGTCTTTGCTTGCAGGAATCTTGTTTTCCCAGAGAATTCTTCTTTTGGTCTCGAAGAGTTCTTCTGCAAACCCTGTGGTTGATCCAGTCATCGAATTCAAAAGGAAATATCCATTCGCCGACTCGGGAAGAACTTGAATGGATATTTTGACTTTGTCCATTTCAGATTAGACAAACCCAAAGACCCCATGCTCGTCTTGTAGAAGCTTCGTCTTGAAAAATGCTCCTACTAATATCGGTCCTTCTTGGGTGAAGCCGCTTAATGTATTTTAAAGCATTTCCATCCGGTCTTCTTAGCTTGATGAAATGAAAAGCTTCATTAAAGCCTTTCTTCGCTGGTTCAGAGTCGCACCGATAAAATACAGATTCCAAAATATCGCCTCGGCCAAGTGTGGATTATTGGCCAGGTCTCGTAAATCGCTTCTCCAATCCATTTCGGTAATTTTGAAATTTTACGGGAATCCTGGTGACACAGTATATATTGAAGCTAAAGCTCCAAAAGTATACCATTCTCGTACTTCATTTGGATGACTTCTGGTTTCATCCAAACTCGGGATACTTTCCGAGATATCAACCATTGTTTTTTAAGGTTAATACCTTGTCTTGTAACTAGTTTCTCCCATTGCCGATATACCCGCATAGGAGAAATCTTATTCGTCGATTTGAACCTTAGATTTTCCGTCTCGTGGCCTAAGATTCAACTCTCCCTCTTTTACCCCGCAGGTCTTGGGTTGACTTGAAGACTCGGGTTGTGACAGGAGCTTCAACATTCAACGCTTTGTACACCCTCGGGGGATGCATCACCGCAACACTTGTGATTATGGTACTTGAATCCATAACCTCCGGGTTAGAGCCCCGTACTCTCTCGGCCCCTTTTTGCACCGTAGGAGATGCGACTGGAAAGAGGCCCTTGCAGCCGCTAAGAACAATTGTCCTTGAGCGAACCGGCATGCTCGTATTTGACTAGAAACGGATTTTGGTCACTGTTGAAGTCGTCTGAAGAACTTCACGCATTGAGACATAACGTCCCAAAATCTCGTTCTAGACTCTCCAGGTTTTCCCGAGATGTCTTACTCGTTAAGGACCTCGTCAACAACGCGTCCTTCCATCTCGTGTCAAGAAATCGCAAGAATATTTTCATGAGATTTTATAATGACAATATCATAATCATAATATTGACATTCAAACTTGCCATCTAAGTAATCGAGCCTTTTCTCGGTTTTGATTCAATTTTGTTTTTCAGAAAAATCTTGACACTTGAATTATCAATTTTTAAAGTAAACTTTGTAGCCGTAAAAATAGAGGCCATTTTTTAAAAGCCTTTCATCGATCGCAAAGAATTCTTTCGTTAATGTGCCACCGAGTTGCTTCACTAGGGGTGAATAAACCACCGCAAAGATCTCGCATGGCACTTCCTCGTTTGGTGTGACTTTTGTAAGGCTGCCGCCCACCAATCATCATGGCATCCGTGTACAAAACCGATTCATCCTCGTCTTGGGAATCGCAAGTTTTGGAAGCTTTTTACAAACTTCTTTAAGTTGCTTAATTCCTTCTTGATGTTCATCTTCCCATTTGAATATCGTGCATCTTTTTTTAAGCAATGGGCTAAACACCTTCCCGTAATATGCCAAATTGTTTATGAACATCCTGAAAAAATTAACAACTCCAAGAAAACTCAAGCCGCTTCTTGTCTTTTAGTGTATCCGAAATCCTCGTATTTTTTCCACAATATGATTCTCAGAATAATTCCAGATTCATCGATTTCAATTCCAAGGAATTCAATCTGTCTTGTTGCGATTACGCTTCTTTTCGAAAGCACTAATCCTTTTCTTTGTGACAAACATCCGAAAATATCTCCAAATGTTTGAGATGCTCCTTCATGTTCTTTGATGCGATTAGAATGTCGTCGATATACACGAACATGAAATCGAAATAATCTTTGAAAAGATTATCCATCTTTCTTTGATATATTTGGGGTGCGTTAGCCAATCCCATAGGCATTACGTTCCAAATATAGTGTCCCCTGTGGTGTAGAGAAAGTTGTAAACTTCTTACTTTCTTCATCCATCTTAATCGGTAGAATCCGGACTTGCATCGAACTTTGAGAATATCTTGGCACCTTTGATACGATTAACCGGATGTTTCTGCTTGGGATATAGTATCCGTCGAACTCCAATATGTTATTAATTCCTTGTAATTAATAACAAGTCTTCGCTTTCCTCTTTTGATTTCTCCATGGTTTCTCACTAAAACCCCGGATGCTTTGTATGGAGAAACTCTGGTGAAATTAACTTAAGGTCAAGATGTTCCTTAAGTATCTTCTCGCATATCCTCACGATCCTCCCGGTTCATAAGGATTGGTTTAAATCTTACGAACTCGTACTCCTTTCCAGTTTAACCTTTAAGGAAGCCTTAAGCTCGTTCTTATCCCACCAAGCCAAAGGATCTTCATTGTAATTCCTTTGGATCTTCTTCTTGATGTCCTCGAGTGATATTTGTTCCTCTATGGTTACATCACTCTGTGGATTCTCCATTAGACTCATCCATAATTCTCGCAATGGCTTCTCGGAGTGACTCGTTCTTCTCCTTGTACTACGAATGAATGAATACAAATTATTATCCCATATCTTCTCGATCCTTCCGGATAGAACCAAATTGTCTATAGGATAATAAAGCTTCACCAAATTTCCTTCGATCCGCCATTTTTGGATTGTGAAGTTTGGCTTCATCACCACGCTTTGTCGCGAAAATTAATGGGCATTTTTCGGTAAAATGCTTCCGCATGATCTCTGGACAATAATCTTATGATCACATAAGGTTGTGAAAATAAGTCTTCTCGCCTCGTTCTCTTGTGTGAACCGCTTGAATGTTTGTAGGGAAATTGTTTCCAGCAAAATATCTCGCACTGTATCATGGAAATAGATTGGTGGCGTCTTTACTTTGTACCACGGGTACGCCACTCCTCCGATCATTATTTCCGCTTGTTTAATTCCTGTTAAGGATAAGAATCCTTTTAGAGAATCTCTTCCTGCGCACAGGTAAATCTTCTCCAATTTCTTTAGGAAAAACATCCGGCTTTGCAAAGACATATTCGCACTGAATCAATATAGGCGGCGAAATACTCGGCCTTGTATTCAAAGCATATAACATTCCAATAGAAATGTATATGGAGAATGGACTAGTGGTCATCCGATTCTGTATCTTTTATTAGCCACGTGAACTCCATTTCGTCTTGTAATCTTTCCAAGGTTTATGTTCCTCAAGAAATTCAATTCCCAGTATTAATTTTTTCGGGACCTTTCCCCGCCACTCCCTGTGATAGTAAGCTCAATTTCTCCTATCTTCAGGCTTCCTTGATACCTTCCAACGATTGGTTGTTGGAGATAATATAAAACATCACAAGGAAAAATGTTATCCTTTTGAGTGATGTAGAATATTACTTCAACCTCTCGCCATCTTCGGGACATTTCGGCTCTCTCTGCTGTTTTAAAACATCGGGGATGCGCTGAATCGTACTTGGTCTCCTTTCTTCCCAACGGCTGCTACTCACCATTCTGTCTTTGCTGGAAAGACATCCCGCTAAGGCTCAATTTCGAGACTCCGACTTTTGTTGAAGACTGGTTGATCTTGAATTATCATATCAATCTCCTTAATAGTTGGAGATTCAATGATTTCTGGTAACACCACCCTGGCAAAGTCCTCAAAGATTCTTGGGACTTCAATAAATTCCTTTCTCAAGAATACTTGAATGATGGGTATTCGAGAGAGCATAGGAAATCTTGTATGTGATCGAGTAAGGCCTGTTTCCTTCTTTCATCAAATCGACTCTTTTGAAATCTTGATGAAGGGTTAGGACTCTACTGAAGTCTCGATCTCCCAAATTGTATGCAATTCTAGGATAGACATTAAATGCCAATTTACCTGCATACAAATTTCCTGTAACCGCTCCAAGGCATGAATCCTTGAGATGCGAGATTCGCTTGTCAAAGATAGCAAGATTGAGAGGCGAATCTATTCCTTCTTTGAATGTTGCTTTAATAATTACTCTTATGGCTCCGATATGAATCCATGAGAGTGTATTTACAACTTCTCTTTTAACTTTGCTTTTGATCTCTTGTATTTCTCTAATAGGGACCAACTGCATCTCGATCAGGTTACTGGTAAACTCCATTGGAATAGCAAATTCTCCAGTTGTTACCCTGTGGATAATTTGGTGTTTTCTGTTACGAAACCCAATTTTATCTAATGCTTTTTCCATAGCTCCAATTGTAAATCCATCATAGACTTGAAGCTTTGGATCTTCCTTCATGATTCTCATGAGAGTTTTATGAGACACCGTCGTGTGAGAGAGGAATCGACATATCCTCCCCGATGTCTTTGAAGAATTTCTTCTTCACTGATTCTCGAAGTGGAGTCACTTCCATCATCGAATAGATCTCTTCTTCATAGATGCTTTCATCCGAGGGAATATCCTCAAATTGATACACCTGTATTAAATCGATAATAGACGGCTTCTTCGATTTTCGGTGTAGCCTCGAACCTGCCCGATTCCTCGTTTCGGTTGTCCGACAATCCGTTGAGATATGTCCTCTTGCTCCGCAGTCCAAGAATTACAATCTCTCGAAACTTTCATTAGCTCGGGTATGAGCTCGCCTCGAAAGTTCTTCTCCCCGGGGTTCTCATTGGTACTTGCTTGATTAGAACGATGATGAGGCTCTACTCTCTGGTGCTAGTCTTTGCCCCGATTTATAACCGGGCTTTTTGTTTTGACTTAACCTTCTAGGTCTCCATGAAGACTCGCTTCTTTTGTTGTTGCTTCCTCGGCGGTATGGATGGCTTCTCTCCTTCGTCTTTTTGTTCCGCTTGGTTGACCTCCCACTGTTGTTGGGATATCATTATCCACGCAACATGAGGAACCGCTTTGTTAATTCCTCTTAATCTCTTGTAATTCTGTGGCAAAGTCGCTTGATAGCACCATTCGATAACTTGGCCTTTAGGAAAGACATTTTTCGCCACGTTTCTACTTGACTCCACCCTTGTATTCCCGATAAGCATTTCTCTCCAGGGACTGGAATTTTGGCAAAGAATAGCAATGCGGCTTCTTTTTCCTCAATCTTGGATTTCCACCGTATTCGGTGAATAACTTGATATATTTCAATATGACAAATATCCAAAGAACTCAAGGCTATAGAGGGCTTGTTTATATTTCTTTCTTTTTCATCCTCTAATCCCTCGAAATAACCCGTGCCGATGAATTGGATTTTGAATAGTTTTGCCATACCATCGACAATTCCTTTAAGTGATTCCCCTAATGTGACCGAACTTTTCGTACTAGCATCGGTCATATCCCAGGCAATCTTCACCGATCCTTCAAGACTCATTTCAAGGAGTAAAATGAATGAATCCTTTGTAAGATCGAGGGTTCCTGCTGAAATTCTCATAGTCAAGCCCATTCATCAATGAAAACTTCTTCTGTTTTTTAAAATCGGGATGTCCAGATTTAACATCAACCCATACGGATGTATTGGGTCGAGGTGCGATCTTCCATAAGGCGTCGATAAACATTCGGCCTTAGGTAGGTTGTCTCAGTTCCCGCAAAGAGGTTTCGACCTCCCGTCCCTCGAAAGTGGATCACTCCCGGTCGTGAAATCCCCAAAGATGTGGCATCCTCTCGCCCCGAGCTCCATGATGTGAACCCGCATTTCTTCAACGTTAGGATTAAGCGGTGGCGGTGGTGGAGGAATTGGTCTACCTTGTGGGTCATAGGTAACCAAAGTCGATTCCTCTCCTGCGTTCATCTTTAAATCTACAATACCTAATCTGCGAAGGATTCTCGCACAGTCATGTAGATCTTTAAGATTCATCTTTTCAATATCCATCTTTTTAATTTTTGATGGATTTTCCTTTGATTAAAGAAATGAGCTTTTCCTTATCCGTCATTTTTCGTATGACGGTTGGTTTCCCCTTTTGGTGTAAATAGGGTACCGCCCCAAAATCAATACGTTTCCTTCCTCCGGATGAACTTGGCTTTGTCCTCCAGGTTCTTGACTCGTTTTTCAATATCATGAAGGAGTTCAAGAGTTTCTTCCGATATTTCACCATCGTTTCCATCCTGGTTCGGATTTGATGAACTTGATCTTGGTAAATGAATATGGCGGTTGCCATAATTCTCGCACCGTTCGATTTCTCTAAGATCTTCGGAGATCTTAGATTTATCTGAAGTATCTCGTTCCACTCGGTACTCCATCAGAATCATTGTTCGATGGGAATTTTCATGAACCGTTTCTTGAAGGTTCATCAAGTGAACATATATAAGTGCAGTTAAGCATCCAGAATCGCTATAATATTCGCCGCATTTTGCATTGCCTTAAGGTTTCCCCGTCGGCTCCGCTGTTCCTTTTCTTCATGTTGGTATTCCCAATATGAAACCTGGTCAAGGTGTTCTTGTCAGGCATACATCGTCAAAATTTGACGATATCTCCAGACGGGGTACATCTCGGACATTGGTCCTGGGATCCATAATCTCGGAGTAATTTCTCCTCACCAATTGTTAATTACATAAATATAATAAATTTAACTAAAAGTTCTTAATAAACTGAAGCTCGATACCATTCTCGTGGCCCAAAGTTAAAGAGTTGGAGATCTTGAAAAGATCGAGTCCTTTGAATAAAAATTGAAATATCTAGGGACCAAATTTGATAAACCAGTAAACATAGGGTACCAAAACTGATACATTCGAAAGTTTGGAAAACCTTCTACAACCAGTCAACCGGTCATTTTTAACAGTGATTTAATGGCAGGTATCCGAATTGATTAAAACTCAAAACGTTAGGTACTAAAACTGATTAAACTGAAACCTTGGGATCAAAACTGAAAACTAGGTATAATTGAGGTACTAAAACTGAAAATAACCCTATGCAAATAAAACTAAAAGTTTTCCCTCAAAAAAAAAAAAAGTTGAATAAGTTATAAAAATGGAGTGTTTGTAAAAACGCTTTAATATTTATGTGCAAAATTCAAAAGAATCGTAGTAAGAAATCTGAAACACTAATCCCCATACTTCTAGATTATTATTATTAGTTCTAATATATCAAATTGACCACTTAAGTTTTGTGAAAATGAAAAATATAAATATTTTTCAAAAACTTGTTTTTAGTCATTTTGACTAAAAATCGACGATCATGCCATTCGTGTATTTTCTGGTGAGGTACTTGGTCATTCTTTGAAAAAATTAATGTGGTAAATTTCTCGGCCGGTTCCTCAGAAATGAAGAAAATGACAAAGTGGACATTTGAACTCAAAAATGGCTAAAAAATATTTTTGTTATGGAATGGTGACAAAAAAATCCAACAGACTTTTATGACTAACTTATGCGAGAATCAAAAGTAGAAGATTTGATAACTCTAAAAACTCGTTTTTTTTCCAGTTTCTAAAAAAGCTGATCGACAATCACTTTTTTTTAAGTGTTTGCAAACACTCCCTTAATGACAAGAAAATGTTGTATCACCCACCAAGGTCTCTTCGCTGCTTTTCGAATCAACAATAATGTTGTTGAAGGTGAACTGAGATGGTCTTCCAATCTCTGATTGTGCATCCTCTGGTGTTCTAAAACACTCTTCCATAATACCTACAAAAATAGCAAAATTCAAGTTTTTTGTGACAATAGCTTTAATTACAAAAACTACCCTTAAGATTTAGTCTAAATTACACACACATAAAACTCAACTCTCTCTCAAAATTAAATAAACACACTTGATGTTTTTTTCCAGTTTACAAATTGCACCTCAATAGGGGGATATTTGTCAAATAAATACCAATCTGAAGAGAGTATTTGTAATACCATAATTGATTGCTAGAAGTAGAGTGTATATTACGGTATATAGTATAATATACCTTCCAAGAAAATTCCAAGTTCCTCTATGTTATGAGCAACAAGCCTGTGAAGATCTTCACCAGCCCACACAGGACATACAAAAATGGAAACAATCACACAAGCTGATGCACCAATGAGTATGGTAAATAGCCTCTTTTGAGCCAGCTCAAGTATTTCATCGGTCCGAAAACCAGATATAGAAACCAGACAGAATGTCAAGATGATTATTAACATCCCATAATCATATCTAGCCTTCACTTTGGGAAAGAATCGTACGAACGTCGACACCACAGCTGCAATGCGACATATAATATATCAGTTTGAGTAATGGAATCAAGAATTTAAGGAGTTTTTATGTGTCTTTTTCTAGTTGAGACATGTATATACCTTGTAAAAAGACAAATAGGCTAAGCAATATTGGTTCACTGGTTTTTCCAGTTAGACTAGCCAAGTGATGAGCTCCAAGGCCAAGAGCACCACCTACTAACGTTGATATTCCTCTGTTTACGCCTTTTCCAAGCGTCGCGCCTAAAAAGAATGTATATACATCAGTCGTGTCTTTTTTTGTCTCGTGGGACGTGTATTTGTTATGCACACACTTGAAAAAAATGATTATCAGCTTTTGGTTGAAAAAAAATTAGTTTTTGGTGTTTTCAAATGTCACCTTCTGATTCTACGTAATTTAACTAGAATCTAAAAGCAGTTAGGGTTTTACATTTTCAATTCTACTTCTGTTTCTGGTTTAACTTTTACACACAAATAAAATAGTTTTTCAACTTATTCACCAAACGTTTCCTTTTAACCTATTCAACTTTTAACTTATATTTGCAAAAATACTAGCTTTTCCGATTCTACATAGTATAATTAGAATCTAAAAAGCGATGAGGTGCTTTATATTTTAGACTATGCTTTGGTTTGACTTTTACATGCAAATAAAACATTTTTTCTACTTATTGGCAAAGCACTCCTTTTTAACTCATTCAACTCTTAACTTCTATATGTAAATACTGCCAACTTCTAATTATTCTCAACTAGTTTTTCGTTTATGCTACAATAAATCAGTTCCTTTAAAGCAAAAGAGTTTACGAACATTCTGAAAATCAAGAAAACACGAAACATACCGACCGAGAATTCAAAGACGACCACCACAAATCGTCACAACCCACATTGAGACACCAAAAGCATGTTGTACGAGGTCGCAAAGTAATAGAAAAACGAAACTAAGGTGAGCGCAAGTCCGACTTTAAGGGAATGGATCAATCTTCTCGGATCGTCTTTCGCGATGTTTTTCGTTTGCGTAAGCGATTTCATACACTTTAGCAAGTGACTTAGATGGAAGTCCTTTAACAAACAACCATCCCTCACAAAAATGCTCACTTTCACAACATTTTCTAGCTCCATATTTATTGTCCTATGATAAAACTTTTTGACAGTGAGAGTCCAACTTATATAAGAATAGAATGCATATGAATATGACAAAAGAATAGATTCATTGTTTTTAACATGAATTATTTGTTGGTGTCTTTTTTTGTAATTTGTACCACACAAGTACAAAGTTCAGGAAAAGAAAGAGTTGCTATAGCAAAATGAGTAAGGCTTAATTGTGAAATTGGTCTTGTAACTATAGGGGATAACAATTTTGGTCCCATAAATATCTAAGGTAGCAATTGTGGTCCCACAACATTTTTTATTTTTCTGGTCGCAAAAGTTCTAATTTGTTCAATTTTGATCCCAAATGAGTGTTTTCATTTATTCCCAAGTACACTAAAATATTGCAAAATACTCAAAATACCTGTGACTATCAGAAAATGGTACTATTTGCCTATAGGGTAAAGTCGTCAATGAGCAAACTTGTCATATCCAAAAATTATAGGACTAAAGTTGTTAACCTCTAAGAGTTACAGGAATAAAATTGCAATTGAGTCAAATGTGACTAAACTGGGGTTCAGAATTTAGGTGATATATATCTTGTTGGAATTGGTTTTATTAAATTGGGTTTTGACCTGATTTTGACCAATTATTTAAGTGGGGTCATTTATTCAAAGTATGAAATAAATGAGATAAACGTTATCTACGCCGCGGGTAGATAAGTTTAGCATTTTGAATTTCTCAAAACCAATATCGGGTGAGTGAGAAATAAATGCAAAAAGCTGGCCACTTAAAATGTTTTTATATATGGAATATAAAAGGGTGGGAATATGGAAAGCCATATCCCACATAGGAAACATATTAAATGTTTGACTAGTTAATAAAGAGCTTCACCACTAATAAGGAGTAATCAAGTGGAACTCCTTATGGTACACCCTAGTGGACCAAGTTAATTTTGACTAGCCTTTGGCTAGCTCAAAAGGCACCGAGGACGGTGCGGAGCACCATCCGAGCCGGAGCCGGAGTCGGGCCCGGGCCCGCGCACGTCGCACATAGTCGCATTGGGCGCTTTCGAGGCGCACTTTGCACTTTGCACTTCGCATCATCGCGAGGAGCCTTAAAGTTTTGGAAAATCGAACCAGGGTTCAGTCCAGTGGCTCGGTGACGTGGCAGGACAGCTCGGGTGGCAGTGACTTGGCAGTAATCGTGCAGTGGCGACACGTGGCGCCGATCGATGCGTCTATTCTCGACAGGGCACCGTGATCGACGCTGGGTCGTCTGTCCCGGTGTGCGAGGTGTATGGCAAATGGTGTGTTCCTTCAGACAGATCGATCAGACCATCGATCGCTTGTTTGTTAACCATAGGCGCGATCCGACGGTCAAGATCGATCCAAACTAGGGGTTGCACCCTCCACTGAAGAGGCACCAGGAGCTCTATATAAACCAGCCCCTTAATCATTTCATGCATCGAAAATTTCGAAATTCACATAAAGCATTCAAGATAAAAAAGTCTTGAGAGTTCAAAACACTAAAAGTTCAAAGTGTCTTGTGATTTATAGTGTTGCTATCGCAAGACGTAAGTCGTTGTATCTTGGGAGGCGATTGCGATTTCGTTAACACCGTGAGCGGGGCAATTTCGTCTTAAAGACAAAGAGTCCAACTCTGCCTCGACCCTTTTGTTACTCTGCTCGATTTTCTGTGGCCATTCGGTATACACCATCAGTTTTTCCTACAATTTAAGATGAAATTTTTCCGTGTATACCAAATGGCTTCGACGCGTCTTCAGTTCCAGACCAAAGCACCATCACCGGAGAGAAATCGGAGAAGTTTGGGGGTTCAGACTTCAAAAGATGGCAACAGAAAATGTTGTTCTATCTTACGACTCTGAACCTTGCTCGTTTCCTTACAGAGGATGCCCCAACTGTGGGGGAAGAGGAAACAGATATGGAGAAGAGGATGGCGTTCGATGCTTGAGTCAAAGTGACTTCTGTTTTAACTACATACTCAACGGACTGGACAACACATTGTATAATGTGTATTGTTCGGTAAAGACTACTAAAGAGCTGTGGAGCTCTTTAGAGAAAAAGTACAAAACGGAAGATGTTGGCACAAAGAAATTTATTGTCGGCAAATTCCTTGAGTTCAAGATAGTTGACACTAAGACGGTGATCAGCCAGGTTCAAGAAATCCAACTCATTCTGCACGATATAATTGCGAAGGGGGATGGTTGTGAGTGAATCCTTTCAAGTAGCTCGCTATTATCGAGAAGCTACCGCCTCTATGGAAGGATTTTAAAAACTACCTGAAGCATAAGCGGAATGAGATGGGGCTTGAAGACTTAATTGTCAGATTGCGAATTGAAGAAGACAATCGCAAGTCTGAGATTAAGTCTCGCAAGCTTCCTATGGAGGCAAAGGCAAACTTGGTGGAGCCCAATGCTAGCAAGAAGAGAAAGCACCGGGGAATAATCAAACAGGGGAAGGCTAAAAAGTTCAAAGGGAATCGCTTCAATCGCGGGAAAGCCGAATCACAAGGCTAAAGATTGCCGTCTTCCTAAAAAGGCCAATCGGAAACAGGTGCATGTGACCGAGGACAAATCAGCACCAATTGATATGTCCGAGCTTGATCTCTACTGTTGTGTATGAAGGCAACAAGTGCTACATGGTGGAGAACCCGAGAGAATGGTGGGTGGACACATGTGCTACACGCCACATATGCTCGACAAAGACATGTTCTCAACGTATACTCCTATCAACGGAAGGAAGCTATACATGGGGAATCATGCAACGCCCGAAATTGTCGGTCTCGGTAAGGTGGTCTTGAAGATGACCTCGGGCAAGGAGCGACCCTCGTTGATGTCCTTCATGTTCATATCATTCGGAAGAACTTAGTGTCGAGGATCGTTGTTGGTTGGCGCAGGTTTAGATTAGTATTCGAGGCTCAAAAGTTTGTACTTATGAAAAATGGACATTCATAGGGAAGGGGTACTTAGATAATGGTATTCAAGATGAATGTAATGAATGTACTCAAACTTTGAAAGCAATAAAATTAATGCTTCTTCTTATTTGCTTGAGTGTTCAAATTTATGGCATGTTAGATTAGGACATGTGAATTTTAACACTTTGAAAAGGTTAGTAAACTTGGAATTACTACCTAACTTTAAAATAGATTCACATCACAAGTGTGAAATGTGTTGAGGCAAAATGGCTAAAACACTATTCCACTCGGTGGAAAGAGAAACAGAACCTCTAGAGTTAATTCACAAAGTGATATATGTGATTTAAAGTTTGTGCAAACTAGAAGTGGGAAAAAAGTATTTTATTACTTTTATCGATGACTCGCACAAAATCTTGTTATGTATATCTTTTAAGAAGTAATGATGAGGCCTTAGAAGCTTTTAAAAGCTATAAGAATGAGGTTGAAAATCAACTAAGCAAACGAATTAAGATAATTCGAAGTGATAGAGGTGGAGAATATGGAGCTCCTTTTGATGAATTTTGCTCAGATTCTGGTATTATTCATCAAACGACAGCTCCTTATTCACCACAATCAAACGGTATTGCTGAACGCAAAAACCGAACTCTAAAAGAGATGATGAATGTTTTGTTGATAAATTCTGGTTTACCTCAGAATTTGTGGGGGGAAGCAATTCTCTCGGCTAACCACATTCTTAACAAAATACCACACAAAAATAAAGATAAAACTCCGCATGAGTTATGGAAAGGTCAAAAACCTTCCTACAAATACCTAAAAGTGTGGGGGTGCTTGGCTAAAGTAGAAATACCTAAGCCAAAACAAGTAAAGATAGGGCCTAAAACAATCGATTGCATTTTCATTGGATATGCAAATAACAGTAGTGCATATCGATTTTTAGTGCACAAATCAGCAATTCCAGATGTACAAGAAGGTACAATTATTGAGTCAAGGAATGTTGTATTTTTCGAAGACGTGTTTCCTTGTCAAGAAAGGAAAGAAGTTGGTTCTAGCAAAAGAACACGTGATACTGCCGATGGTGATTATCAAAGTGATGAAGAACCAAGACGCAGTAAAAGGGCCAAAACAACTAAGTCTTTTGGTCCAGATTTTCTAACTTATGTATTAGAAAATGAACCAAGGACAATTGGTGAAGCATTGTCCAGTCCAGAAGCTCCATTCTGGAAAGAAGCTATTAATAGTGAGATAGATTTCATTATGCAAAATCATACTTGGGAGTTGGTAGATCTCCCACCAGGAAATAAGCCTTTAGGATGCAAGTGGATCCTTAAAAGGAAATATAAAGTTGATGGAACTATTGATAAGTACAAGGCCAGGTTAGTAGCTAAGGGATTTAAACAAAGAGAAGGCCTTGATTTCTTTGATACATATTCACCTGTAACAATTTATTAGAGTTCTCATTGCTATTGCAGCGTTGCATAACCTTGAGATACACCAAATGGATGTGAAAACGGCTTTTCTAAATGGTGAATTAGAAGAGGAAATCTACATGGAACAACCCGAAGGGTTTGTTGCTCCTGGACAGGAGAAGAAGGTGTGCAAACTCGTTAAGTCATTGTATGGCCTACGTAGTTAATAAACTGAGTAGATTTACGAGTAATCATGGAAATGACCACTGGAAGGCATTGATAAGGGTTCTTAGGTATCTAAGACTCACCTTGAATTATGGATTATATTACTCGAGATATCCAGCTGTATTAGAAGGATACAGTGATGCTAATTGGATATCTGACTCAAAAGATTCCAAGTCCACAAGTGGTTATGTTTTTAACATTGGTGGTGGAGCGGTGTCATGGAAATCCTCTAAACAAACATGTATAGCTTGATCCACGATGGAATCAGAGTTTATAGTGTTGGATAAAGCTGGTGAAGAAGCGGAATGGCTTCGCAACTTTTTAGAGGATATTCCTTGCTGGCCTAAGCCGGTGGCTGCAATCATGATACATTGTGATAGTCAGTCGGCTATAGGAAGGGCTCAAAATAGTATGTACAACGGTAAGTCTCGACATATACGTCGAAGACATAACACCGTCAGGCAGTTGATCTCAAATGGGGTTATTACAATCGATTACGTGAAATCGAAAGAAAACCTAGCAGATCCGTTAACTAAAGGTTTGAATAGATATCAAGTATACTGCTTATCGAAAGGAATAGGCTTAAAATCCACAAAATAAGAGTGTTCATAACGGTAACCCAACCTTGTGAATTGGAGATCCCAAGACCTTGGTTCAATGGGACAACTAAGTTATGAATATTCAGATAAACACTTGGAGCATATTACAGCTCATTCCTGTCCAAGTGAAGAAACCTGCTGAATGTGGTGAGTTAAGTTATAAACTTTTAATGATTCCTATATTTTAAAGAAGTGGAGTATGGCAGGATACTCTTAATAGGAGATCACATATATAAGTGTGAAGACGGGCCGCTTCAACGAAACACTTATGAATCCAAGATGGTGTCCAGGGCCAAAATGGACACAACCGTGAGAACCAAAAGGTGTTAGGAAAGATATTGTGTGGATCTTTGTTGTTTTGGTTTACATAACCGGTGAAACGATTCAAGACATCACGTCACTGCGGACCTAGTAAACTGATAGTATTCCACTAAGGAAGGTTCAAAGCCACAAGCTACCTCTCCTGATGCAATAGCTTTTCGTTTGAACTCTCTTAGTGTCTGCATACTCATATGCATTTATTTTCATTCATGTGGGGGATTATTGGAATTGGTTTTATTAAATTGGGTTTTGACCCGATTTTGACCAATTATTTAAGTGGGATTATTTATTCAAAGTATGAAATAAATGAGATAAACATCATCTACGCCGCGGGTAGATGAATTTAGCATTTTGAATTTCTCAAAACCAATATCGGGTGAATGAGAAATAAATGCAAAAAGTTGGCCACTTAAAATGCTTTTATATATGGAATATAAAAGGGTGGGAATATGGAAAGCCATATCCCACATAGGAAACATATTAAATGTTTGACTAGTTAATAAAGAGATTCACCACTAATAAGGAGTAATCAAGTGGAACTCCTTATGGTACACCCTAGTGGACCAAGTCAATTTTGACTAGCCTTTGGCTAGCTCAAAAGGCACCTAGGACGGTGCGGAGCACCATCCGAGCCGGATCCGGAGCTGGGCCTAGGCCCGCGCACGTCGCACATAGTCGCATTGGGCGCTTTGAGGCACACTTTGCACTTCGCATCGTCGCGAGGAGCTTTGAGGAGCCTTAAAGTTTTGGAAAATCGAACCAGGGTTGATCAAGAGCTTCGGTGACGTGGCGGTAAGCGACTCGGGTGGCGATGACTTGGCGAGAATCGCATGCGAGTGGCGACACACGCGCGGATCGGATGCGTCTGTTTCACGATAGGGCACCGTGATTGGGACGCGTGTCTGTCCGTGTGCGAGAGTGTATGCCAAATGGTGTGTTCCTTGACAGAGAGTATCAGACCATCGGACGCATTCGCAACCAGGGCGCGATCGACGGTCAAGACCGATCCGAACCAAGGGTTGCACCTAGTCCAAGAGGCACCAGGAGCTCTATATAAACCAGCCCCTTAATCATTTCATGCATCGAAAATTTCAAATTCACATAGCATTGAAAGATAAAAATCTTGAGAGTTCAAAACACTAAAAGTTCAAAGTGTCTTGTGATTTGTAGTGTTGCTATCGCAAGACGTAAGTCGTTGTATCTTGGGAGGCGATTGTCAGTTTCCGTTAACACCGTGAGCGGGGCAATTTCGTCTTAAAGACAAAGAGTCCAACTCTTGCCTCGACTTTCTGTTACTCTGCTCGATTTTCTGTGGCCATTCGGTATACACCATCAGTTTTTCCAACATATCTGTTATCCACAAAGTGAGAGTAAAGGTTAAAAAGAAAGGTGTTCTGAAGTTGCTATTAAACAGCAGTTTGGTTCTGGTAAAAAGCTAAAAAACATGGTCTGGAACTTTTACTAAGAATAGCAGATTGATTGCACCTCATAGCATTATGTGATCCAAGTTGAAAATTTAAGTGTTTATATGATCTGTTTCGCATAGCTATGTTAATGTACACGAAATGTGTCCTGTTTTCCACGAGTACTATAATGTTTAAAGTGGGCTTTTTGATGTCTTGCAAGATAAGAAGTTCAATCTTTGTTTGTTTTAAGCTTAATTAGATAGGCTATTACATCAAATTTATCAAGGGAGATGTATGTACTTAAGACAAACGTTAAAACCCAAAGGCCAAAGTACAAACAAACGTTAAAACCCAAAGTGGTTGAGGTGAAAAATATTTTAGGGTTAATTACCATAAATACTTTCATTCTAATTATAAAAAAATAGCTATTTTTCAAAATTACAAACATCTCATTAAGTTCTATTATATAATTTACACCCTCAAGATGGGAGTATTTGTTAAGTAAATACAAACTCAACTACAAGAAAAAACCAATTTACCTACAACTGGTAAAATTGTTGTAGGTGAAATTGTTATAAATAAAATATTTACTAATAAAATCTAAAAATGTTGGTAAATACATATAATATTTATGTCGGTAATTTAAAATTGTTAATGATTTGTGGATAATTAGTTGGTATAGTTTGGGGGGGAAAAGTTTGTAGTGGGGTGTTCGTAATATTTTAAGAGGGTATTTGTAATATTCAAAGATAACCTGAATTTTTATGTAATTTAGACAAATATTTAAGGGATAATTACAAGAACTACCCATGAGGATTAGCCTAATTACAAAAACTCCAGTTATATTTTAAAATTACAAATACCCCCTTAAAGTATTATAAACAACTTTTTGAGGTTTGTATATTTATGACAAATACCCCTTGTAGAGGGTGGAATTATAAAAGAGAAACAAATATGAATGGTAGTCGTAATTCTGAAAAATAATTAGATTATTTTGTAATTAGACTAAATCTATTGTAATTTATCCAAATATTTAAAGTATTTGATGTCTACATTTCCACACATCAAATATGTTATATGTTCACTGTCTCCTGGAGCTAAAGTATTTTTCAGGACATTCTCTTAAGACATTTGTGTTTGAGCCCTTGTAAAAGAATATCTACAGCTACAACAACAACAATATATTTATATATCTAAAATTTATCTCATCACAAATGTTCAAATCAAAGTTTGCAAATTGTCCAAAAACTCTTGCGCATAATATTACAGATTACGTCCGTGTTTGGCATCAATCTGCACCTCAGGTTACAGGTATCATGCAATGGCATCTAGCCATTGAAGAAAATTAATTATCTCAACATTGTCAATTAATTTGTTCACTTTTATAAGTTTCTGACAAGACATGCCTAATAATCTTTGATTATGGAACCTTCAATGTCTGGAAAGAATTATGAAAACCAAACAGTACTTTGACTGCAACTTATCAGATTAAAGAAAGAATTTTGTGTCATAATCTTGATAATGAAAAGATATATAGTGCATGGTGAACCTGATCCTGCATAGTCCAATTTTGCCATGCAAAATTGGAAATAATAGCAAAAATATATATTTGATTATGTGCAGTGTTTAAAATGATATCATAGGAGGGCTCAGTCCAGTAATTTTTTTTATGTATTATTCCTCGAAACATAGAAACAAACATAAACTCCTCAGGAAGGAGATATAAAAAGAATTCGGCTATTTTTCAAACTAGTAAAGTGCACGTGGACCATATAATCTTAATAATTTTATTTAAATAAATTATTGGTATAACTTTTTTTTGTTTAATTATTATAAAACAGTTCATATAGTACAATTCAGGTGAAACATAATGAAGACATCCTAGACCAAAAATTAATGTCAAAGAATCACAATGAAATTGTAATAGAACTGTATAAAGATGGATTTTTTGTTTAAGATGCATCGCATTGTGTAACACATTATCCCACTTTCTCCCACATTTTGTAGCACAATCTATTTTATCATTGTCAAATATTGCTACTTTTTTCCCTATTGCTTAAGATTACGTGGCCTTTGTGCAATGTAAATGGTTACCAAAGGTTTGACATTTTTGATGAAGAAATTTTATAATCCTTATGTTTTCGGATATTTCTGTCACCTCTAAAATCTGATGCCACAAAACAAACCTAAGCAAGCTATGGAAAAGAAAAAGGGGAAAGGGACTCCTCCCTGATCAAGGTCAAAACTAAAAGCCCTTTGTTTGACAACTTTTATACACTAATCATAACAACAGTTTATCTACTTATTAAATATCATAAAAAATACAGAAGAGACTACATGTAAAATTATGTAAGAAATGACCAAATGATTGATAATTTACTCATCCGGTCATATAAACTTACTTGGAAGAACTTTTGTACTTGTTAAACAATGCCGTGCGATCATGCCAATGTGGAGAATTGTCAGAATAGTGTAAGGTTAAGTTTTCAGATGATATCCATGAATTTGATATTACATACTACACTTCAAAAAGAGAATGTATAATACTTGCAAATAGGTTCATGTTTCACCGAGCTCCAAATGCAAGCACTTTTGAGCATTAAAATTTGAAAATAAGTTAGATCAGTTCATCAACTACTAAAGCCATGCTATAAAACCTTTTGAAACTAAAAATAAAACTCGTAAAGCACACTAGTACATAAAAGACCATAAAAATCGCCCAATATGCATCGCTTCCCAATGATAAACGATGCATAAAGTAGGCGGTGGCAAATTTGAAAATAATACAAACATTTTAGGCATCACTTGTTAATTAATAGCCGATACATATAATATTTTTTATTTTTTTAATTAAATAATTACTTTGGGTATCGTTTCCTATTTAAAAAACTGATAACTAAAATATACTTTATGCGTTTTACAACAAAACCGATACATAAAGTATTTTTATTTTTTTAATTAATTTTTAAGCTAAATTTTGAAGCTCAGCTAGCGCAAGCTGCACACATCTCCCGTCAAATCTCAAATTCACAAAACATCACTGCGCGCGCATCTCCGTCCCCGTCGATTCCGGCCCCATCGATCTAGTCCATCCCGTCGCACCTAGCCTTAGAAGTCGTCGCGATCCTCGGTGGTTTCTCTCTCGCCCGTTTTCACTCGCTCGAGATCGTATTGTTTGGGGAGGACACGCCCACCTCCTCCGCATCCTCCGCCGCTAGCGGCGGTGGGAGGCAGTTGACGTCAATTCTCTTCAGGAAGGACCTCATCTCCACTCTCCATGTCTCAGAGCTTCTATCCGGGTGTGTGTGTGTTGGATTAGCGATAAGTTTAAGCCGCCGTGGCCGTTGGAGCATTTCCTTTCCATTGCGGCGTTTCTGATTCCTACTTGGTGCGTGGTGCCTACGCGCGGTTCATTGCCTAACGTCTCCTTCAAGGTAATTAGATTTCAATAAAAGTGAAAAAATTGCAAATCCTCTGTTTCAGGTGTTTTAACTTGGTGCGTGGTGTTTTTGTTCAATTTGGATGAAAATTTTATTAGTTCATTTTGTGTTTTAACTTGGTGTTTGTGATGGATTAATATACGTGGCTCAATAAATTACACAAATGTTCCAACTATGCTTAGCTCTTTTTTCCCCTTATATCTGTGTTGATGAAACTGTCGCACATTAGGGTTCTTGAGCTTGATGCTTGTGAGAATTGCAGGCTTGAGTCTAATGAGTCTTGATTGATTAATTCGCTGAATGTTTTGTGGTAGTTATATGATTATGGTGCACTTGTTCATGAAATGGCATTTGAATTTAATTGTTTGTGAGATTCGTGAAGGTCGGTGGCTTTTCTTTGAACTTGTGAAATTGATCTCTGTGAGTACTTTGGTTGTAGTCTCTGCTGATTTGTTTGTTAAATAATTTCAGCTGCTGTGCAATTTCAAATCGGAAGTCGAGATGCATGCCTCAGTACTCGTCCTCAGTAAGTCGTCATCTTCTCTCATAGCTTTGCGTCTTGCGCTTCATTTTCATTTTCAGTGATCTATGTGGACGTGTTTACACAACTCGTTTGAGAAATTGTCGCGCCGATTTTTTACACTTTGAGCGCTTGGACATACTGCATTTCAGTTTTTAAAGATTGAGAGGATGCCATCGTTAATAATATGCTCTGGTCTAAAATTAGCTAGGTTTGTCTTCACCTTAAAATGTAGTTTTTGAAAGGAGGGGGGGCTGAGGGTTGCAGCTGCTCGCTAGAATGAGTTGATCTTTTTTTAACTCCTTGACTTGTTCCTTTCTGGTCATCTTGCATTAGCGTCAAATTTACGTTTCATGTTTTAAGTTACCCACTGCATAACTACGGGAATTTGAACAGATACAGTGCCTGTTTTGTGTATGTTAAAGTGCACAATTAGGAGGTCTCTTGAAACTTTGAATGTCTGTCGAGATCCAAGAATGTGGTGCCCTGTTTTTTTTTTTAAAAAAAAAAGGAGATACACGTATAAATATATTTTAAAATCTTTGGAGCAAAATGCCACTTCCTACTCATATAGACTTTTGATAAGATGTTTTAAACGTGTTGAGAATATATAGTAGGCTACATATGTCTCTTTTTCTTTTTGGAGTTGGGGGTCTTTGAATGCTTCTAAGAGCTGGTTGGATGCTTGTATTACGCACTTCTAATGTTTGGTGGTGGCGTTTTTAGTAAGTTGTCGTGCTGTTGTTGACATTTCCAAATTCTTTAAATTTTCCTTATTACATAGGCACTATAACTTCCTTAAATGACAGCGCTAATTTTAGAACTTTTTATGGCTTTCTCCAGGCTTTTGCAAGGATTGATAACCACTGCTATGTCAACAAAGGATTTTTTGCTTCGGACTCGTTCTTGTTGGATAACATTGAGAAAATAAAGCATATCAAAACTGTAATTGTGCAGGTTTGTTTACGAAACTTTTCTCCCCTTTTTATGTGGACAGTGGATGCACACCTCCCTCTATGAAATAATTTGCTGGATATATAAACATCTTTAAAAAAAGAACCTTATGAAGGACTCTGCAAGGTAATAGTTAGATAAGTTTAAGGTTGTGAGCCATAACTTTTCATGGCCTGCTTTTAAGTTCTTGATCACATGTCAACATACACTCGTGTGCTTAAGTTCAGCTTCTTGTCATCATTCTTGTGACTCTGCTTCAGCTGATGCTAATGAGATCACTAATACTCTTACATCTAGTGATGAAATGTCCCATTTCATTGTACTTGCTGGAATCACAATTTTTTGTTCTTTTTTTAATTTGTAATAAAACTACCAACTTGATGAATAAAGAAAGATGCCAAGAAAGCAAATCTGAAAGCTCCCAAATTAGTGTTTCTCTGTAGTTGTGGACAACATTCTATAAGTTTAGAGTCAAAGTGTTATTTTAGGGTTAATTATAAAAATTACCCCTAATCTTAGTCCAATTATAAAAAAAAAAGAAAAAAAACTCATCTATCATTCAAAATCACAAATACCCCTTGATATTTGTTTCTTTTTCACAAATTGCACCCTCAAGAGGGAGTACTTATTTGGTAAATACAAACCTTAACCGGGTGCTTGTAAAATGATAATTTATATTTTGAAAAAATAACTAGAGCTCTTTGTTTGGGTCTCTGGTGTTATCAATACAGGTCATGCAGTTAATCGAAAGAAAGAGGTATAACCTTTTGTTTTTTAATTTTTTGGGAAATTATTGTTGTTTAGTTGTTTTCTCAAATATGATGGATTACTGATAGATTAGATGGTGCATCTTGATCCGTACCAGATTAAGGTGCAGGTTATCAGGGAAATGCAAAGACCATTCTCTTTATGTTTTAATTCTGATTTTGTTTTGGGGAAGCTGTCCAGTCCATTTATTTCCATCTGTTTTTTTCCTTATCTGAAACGGATGTAATGCTTGTTGTTGCAGGGTTGTAATTGATAACGACACTTGTGAGGATGCAACTGTAATACAGGTATGCCCTGTTCCATCTTCTTTTTTTTATATTAAGTGTCCTTTTAATTTAAGCTTTGACTTTGGAACCAGGATAAGGTTCTTGTAATTATAAATCTGTTTTCTCTAAATTTTATTGGTAAATGGTTTTACTTTGTGTAGGTTGACAGTGTCAATAAGCATGGAATACTCCTTCAAGTGGTCCAAGTTCTGACAGACCTGAACCTTGTGATTAAGAAAGCATACATTTCGTCTGATGGGGGATGGTTCATGGATGGTATGCTATTACCATTACAACAATTTGATATTGCAAACCATGATTTGGGGCACTTGGGGAGGGAAATAGGGGTGTTTAAAGCATGTTGGACTCATATAAAAGTTTTACTATGTTTAACGCCATTGATCAGGATGGAGAGAAACTTAGAGATCCAGAGCTCATCAACTATATCCAGAAGGTATAAAAGAGGACTAATTAAATGATTGAACTTTATACTTCAGAATTTTCCTTATGCTAAAGATAATCTTAATGCATCGATTTCTATTTAACGACATTATTTTATACCCAAAAGGGAAAGGATTCCCCAGAATCCTCTTCATCAATTACGAACAAGTCTGATGATTGCTTCATATTATTGCCTATTTTTCACCTTTTATTTTTCATTGGACTCTGCAATTTCCATTTTTTTTATAACACTGCTGTTGTTTTGTCTATCGACCTAAATTTTTAATCACATTAATGTCCATGCCTCTCAACTACTTGCAGAGACTCGAAAGTGATGATGATTTGGTACCTTCTTTCAAAGGAGTGGTTGGATTAATGCCTTCTGAAGAGCATACCTGTATTGAACTAACAGGAACAAACCAGGCTTACATGAGGCTCCATTAATATTTTGTTTGTTGTCTCAGCAAGTTGGTTCACTGGAGATCCATGTGTAATTTGCTCGAACTTTTTCCTAGTTTGCATGTTTTGTATACGAATATTAGTTTGAACAGGTGTTTGTGTGTGTTTTGAAAAAATAAGGACATTTTGATATTCATGTGGAAGTCTTTTGAAATGTAGTTACTTCTTGTGGTCTAGATTTTTGGGTTGTATTTTTATTTGTGGTCTAGATTTTGATTGAGCAAATAATTTATGTGCAGGGAGGACGGAAATTGAAAAACAAATGTATTGAAAAAGCTATTAACAATAGGCATCAGTTATTGTTATCAACTGATGCACAAACTGACTTTATGCATCGTTTGTTTGCTTAGCAACCGATGCTTTTGGTGAATATTATGCATCGATTTTGCTTAGCAACCGATGCCTATTCTTTACTTTAGGCATCAGTTGAAACAGATGCCTATACATGTGACTATAAGCATCGCCTTCATATGCATCGCCGTTGGAACTGATGCTTAAAGTCGTTTTCAACCGATGCAAATGGTCAATTTTGTACTAGTGGCATATAGCATTGAACCCTCTTTCCTTCATATTTGAATAGATTCCACATTGTGCTAAACTGAGGGGAGCTTCTTGAGTAATTGGTCTTGAAGACACCAAACATTTTTACTTATGATTCTCACGAACAACATAAAATGTAATATTATAGATCTTATAGGATTACCATTTTGTTATATTTACAATAGAAAAGGCGGTTCGAGTAACACACCTTTTGGACCCAATTGTCCATCATCTAAAACCTAGGTGGATGAGGCGAAATTCTACTTTAGTGAAAATTAGGCAGGTTCTTCAGATCCATCATCTAGAGAGGGGCATTACACCACTAAAATAAACAATATTTTTACATTTTTGAAATAGCACTGGTATAAAACTCCATATACAAATTGACAGCCAATAAATGCGCTTGCATATGAATTCTTGATCTTATTTTTGAAAAAGTTCATAACCCACAATATTTAATGGGAACAAAGAAAAAACAATAGTTGTAAGCAAAAATTACAACCACCAAAATGAACCAAACAACCTAAAAATGAACTAAAAAACTACACCTAAAACAATACTTAAGCATTGGAGGTTCTTTTTCCAATTCGATGGAAGGGAAACCCAATTCTTTGTTGTTAGCCCTGAGTCTGACATCGATAACTCAATTTTCCAACTTAAGCATTCAAACCAAAGTTGAAATCAAAATCCTAGCCGGAGACAGACATCAAATATCTAAATGTCAAATATAATTTAAATAAAGATATATCCAGAGAACTCAAACATTAGATATGGGGTGTACATAAATATAATATATCCAAACCGATCAAATCGAGAAGAAAAATCTAAACTGATGGAAGATCGAAGAAAGAATGATATAAAATGCAATGGTTTAACTCTAAAAGCATAGACAAATGGAGAAAGGAAGAAAGAAGAATACCAAGGCCAAATGGCCAATTGGTCAAATTCAAATTCCCTTCGTCAGCTATTGGTTCTTCTGTTGACAAAACCTGTTTGTCTTCTACTTTTATCAAAATATTTTTTATTGGCTTCTATCTATATCAGAAAGAAAAGTAAAGAAACCAGAATAAGGAGAGAAAGAGTGATACAAAGATAGTGATTGGATCTCCTTAAAAGCATTGGAACACTAAGAAACTTAAAATCAGAAACATTTTTTTATAAAAAGAATATGCTTTCTCACTTGCCTCCTAATTGTATCGGTTTCTATACTTCCGCGCATCTAAATAGTTCACCCTTAAGTGCAATCTATCACCATCATAATAGTACAATACACAGCCTCCGAAAAATAACAATTAATTACATAAGCAAAACTAACACTCGGATATAAAAGAGTGATGAAAATTTAACCTTCAGGATTGTTCAAAGCTAAATATAAATGTAACTTCTAAGAAAGTTCACATCGAACCATACATCAATTCTCCCATACTTCATTTTCGGGTTGATCTTCACAAACGACATAACTCACTTTCTCCAAATAATCTGAATTTCTGGTCTGACTACATATCACAATCACCACAACTGACGTTATGTCAGCTGAAATAGCATCACCTTGTTTTTTTTGGCATTCAAGCCACTTTTAAGAAAAAGATTTCTGAAGCCAATCAACATTAAACAATGGATTGATTAATGTGATAGTAAGCTAATATAAGAACCTATTTAGTTGTTAAACTAATTTTAATTTGATTTTATATTAAGTTCTTTAAAATAATAATTTAATTGTTCATATCGATCTAGAGTTACTAAAATAATATATATATATATATATATACTTTGAAATATTTCAATTGTATTTATTTATTTACAAAGTACTTTTTAATATTTAAATATTCATCAATAAAATGAATAAGTGAACATATATAGAAATACAATAACAAATGTCACAGAAAATAAGATACTTGTTAAATTTGGGGACTTGGTACGGTCCCATACATGAAGCGTACCCAATATGGGAGAGAGCCCAATCACATCAAGTGAGGTTCCATCCTAAAACCAATTGGTGATAGGAGGAGTAGCTCACTTGGCTTATAAAATGGACTCTCTTCCCTTAATCAATCCATGTGGACAACTCACAAGTGACATATCTCAACAATACCGTCGAATCAAAATAAGAACCTCATTGGTCAGTTTGATTTCTATTGGCTTGTGCATTTATCAAACTATTTTGTTACGCGTTACATAAGGAAAAATACAATTTTTCTGTTTATCTAAAGGGCATTTTAGTTTAAAAAGAATCACAGAAATATTCAGCACAACATATTTAAATGTAAATCCCAATTATAAGCTATCATCATGAAACATCGACATAGTAGAACTAAAGACAACAAATATATGGTTTAGATATCCTAACTCATAAGGGAGGCCAGTAAATAATAGTAGCAAAAAGAATTGTTAACCATCGTCATAATCAAATGCTTGTATCTAATATTCTGAAAGGATACAATATCAGACATTTTGACTGGATAGATAAAATTAGAATAGTTGAAAAACGTGTATAAATCTAAATAAACAAACAAGGAAACATTCACTAACAAAAAATACATAGAAAAAGAAACTTGAAATGTACCAGGCTTGAATTGAATTTCCTGACAAGCTCGCCATTCTTAATCCACTCCAGAATGTCGTTGGAACTCTGATGCTCCAATTCTCTGAGCCCCTGAACCACCTCCCCAACAAATGCGTTCTTAATCACGGACAAATTTATCCTAATCTACGACTGTGGGTAAACTTTAAAATCTAGGGATGACTACGCTAGACAAATGCATGTCGGCAAAATCCTCCCCCAAAAATTAGATATATGAAAACAAAACCCACAATATAAAGCAAGCAGTAAAATCCAAAACCAAATCCACAGAGGAAAGGTTTTTCTGTGGTTGGGTGGTGGAATCACATTTGTGAGTTGGATAAGAGTAAGATTTCTCAAGATAGAATTTCTTTATCTGTCTACATTTTATGGTGGCTGTGGAAAACCCGAAATCTTTGGGTGTTTCAACAAACTAGATGGACAGAAATTGACATTGTTGAGAGAGCAGTGGCTGAGTGGTGTGAATTTGAAAAAATTAATGAAAAGCTGATTTTGCAAGTTGAAAGAAGTGATTCTGCAGGTGGTGTTGCTGGTACAGCTGTACCCCAGCCTATCTCAATAGGACCAACTTATGTTGCTGTCAGTTTGGGTATGGTGGTGGATAAAAGAGCTGTTTTTGGTGGATGGATCCGGGATGCAGAAGGTGTGTTGGTGCAGGTGTGGGCGGCTTTTAGGGATTCTTTATGTAATCCAGTTGAGGCTTCCTTGCTTGGCATTCGTCAGGTGTTGTGTTGTGCATACAGGCAAAAGATTCATAATATTTCCATACAAATTGATGATGAGGATATGGTCCTAAAGCTGAACTCCAAATCTCCTTTCGAGTTAGGCTCCAAGAAAATAGCCGAAGACATCTTTCTATTATGGTATTTGTTCGATTTTTGTGTGTTTGAAGTCCTTGATGATAAGAGTTTTTCTGTTTGTAATAGATTAGTTCGTTTAGTCGTGGATAGTGATGTTGATTTGAATTGGGTTGACCAATTCCCCGCTTGGCTCAATATATAGCCATGTCGGTACTTAGCCCTTTGGCTACGATATTTGTATTGTGGACAATCTTGTTTGAGTTTTCGTATTAATGGAAATGACTATCGTTTTGAGAAAAAAAAAATCCACAGAGGAAAGGAAGAGGCACGGCAAAACGCAACAGAATAAATTAAAATAAATAAATAAACTATGAATTTATTCCTAACATGGTGAAAACCGTGTTTGTGTGCGGAACTTCAAGCCATAGAAGCTAGCATTCTGTCATCAGACCCGTACAATTCAGGTACTTCTGAACACACATATTCCGCTTCTTCTCAAGAGGTTTAGCCAAAGGATAACTTATGGCAAAAAAAACCACCCCCATAAGCCATCCCATAAGAAAAATATATGTTATGCAAATTGCTCTCGCTCAAGCTTCTAATATTATAAAACTGATTATGATCATACTTGTTCAAAATCCTCACCAAATTAGCCTTCACAAATACAGTATCATCGTCCCTCCCCCCCCACCCAACATTCTCTATTTCTCATATAACCTCAATCTCCAAAGCAATTCTTGATATACTAATGGCCGAGCAATTCCCTGTTTGTTCTTGAATACAAAACGCGATGTGTACCCGGAAATTCTCAGCTGCGAGAGATTGTCGCTTTTCTTTTCGTAAGTTTTGATAGGGCTGTCGAGCCACATGATTCCCCGCATTTTCTTTTCGGGCCTCCACCATAGTTTTATGTATTATATTGTCTTGTTCTATGTTTGTGCAGATGCAGCAATGCCGAAATCTTATGTGCTGCCTCGAGTCCTGTTAAATTTTTCTTCCAATTTCTCCAATTGGCTGTTGTTGGTATTTCGAATGATGAAATTCTCTCATTTATGGGCCCGACAAGATGAATGAATTTATCTATACTTCACGAATATATTTTCTTCATCACAAGAGCGATCAAAACACAACAATCTCACCATCTCAGAATCGATAAAGTGAACAAATTCCAAAAAAAGAAAAATATATAATTTGGATATGTTGGATTTTCTGATCAAAACCCCATGGAACAACCTTTTGAAGAATCCAAGATTTATAACCACATTAAGCAAAATGAACAACTTTTTTCAAGAAATCGAGATTGAGAAACACACATTAAGCAAAATGAACAACAAATTGGATAATTACCAATCAAAATCCGATGAATGATGGGCAAAACATTTGTTTCTATGTTGAAATAGGCGGAAGAAATCGGGGAAGATTGACTCTCTGAAAAATTGATCTGTTTAGTTCAAATTGCTGACCTTATGGAATCCCCTATGAAAGCTGGCTTAAAAGCACGGGCGGGTCAGATCCCTTTTCCACCGAGAGACTTTGAGGTTAAAAAAAAACGTGACATTAATTAGATGCAACTGAAGAGATTAGACCCAACTGAACAGACGTGTTTGTGGATGGTAGGGATATTTTTGTCAATCCAAATTTTAGCAGAAACTTTCGTCCTTTTAAAGTGTTGAATGAATTGAATCTCATAAGCTGATAATATTTTCCATTAATTATCAAGTGAGCAGGGTACATGTTTTTATAGAGGATACAAATGAGAGGGATGACACGGGTGATACACAGTTGTTTGTAATAGAAATGTAACCGTAATAACTGCTAGGTAGTTACATCTAACTAACTATTTTAACGAGAAAAATATGAGACTTATTCTTCTCTAATACTCCCCTTCAAACTAAGGGGTCTTCTTCATGGATGGAACAAGAGGGAACTTGCACGCAGGACCAAATCGAGAGGCAGAGATTGGTTTAGTGAGGAGATCCGCAACCCGAGATTCGGACGGAATGTAACGGACTTCAACTTCCTTAGAGAGAACCTTCGCGAACATAGTGAACATCAATTTCGATATGCTTCGTTCGGGCATGAAATACGGGGTTGGATGCAAAAGAGCAAAGAAAGACTCTCATTATCACACCGCAGTAAGGAAGGGGCTTCAAGTTTGAGATTGAGTTCACGAAATAAGGAGTGTAACCAGATAAGATCGGTGGTGGCATTAGATAAGGCACGGTATTCGGACTCAAAGACTCATGCGAGACACAACGGGCTGTTTTTTGGAACTCGGACAAGAGATTTGAACCAAAAAACACACAATAACCGCTTTGTGGAACGCCTATCATCTAGCCGCTAGCCCAATCAAGATCGATGTAGCTTTCAATAGGAATGGGAACCGGTTTAAACAAGAGATTTAGAGAACATGTGCCTTTAATGTACCGGAGTAGGTGTTTGCAAGCAAGCCAGTGGTTGACGGTAGGAGAATGAAGGAATTGGCTGAGTTTGTTGACTGCAAAAGATACATCTGGTCTAGTAATGGTTAAGTACTGAAGGGCCCCAATCACACTTCTATATAAAGATGGATCCTCAAAAGGTTTGCTATCACCAAGGTACAGTTTCTGAGAGGCAGACATTGGAGTGGATGTTGGCTTGCAGAGGAGAAGATTTGTTTTCTGAAGTAAATCCAAAGCATATTTGGTTTGATTGAGCATAATACCATTGGGAGTTCGAACAGCTTCCATACCCAAAAAATGATTTACTTCCCCAAGAGTTTTAAGTGCAAATTTCTGACCAAGAACTTGTATTAAATGAGCAATAGCAGAGGTATTTGCACCTGTGATGAGAATATCGTCTACATATACAAGAATGAGTACCAGGCTGCCTTGATAATGCTGAAAAAATAAAGAAGAGTCTGACACTGATTCCTTGAAGTTGAGAGAAACCAAGAATGTTTTGAGAGTATTAAACCAGGCTCGAGGTGCTTGCTTAAGTCCATATAAAGACTTAATGAGCTTGCAAACCGCAGTTGGAAAGTTAGGATCCACAAAACCTTCAGGCTGAGTCATATAGACAGTTTCATGGAGGGTGCCATTGAGAAAAGCATTGTTAATGTCAATTTGTTGAATGCTCCAGTTATAAGTGATAGCCAGAGAGAAAATAAGTCTAATGGTGCATGCTTTGACAACAGGACTGAAAGTTTCAAAGAAATTAACCCCAACAGTTTGTTGGAACCCCTTGGCAACTAATCTTGCCTTCAACCTGTCAACTGAGCCATCAAGTTTGTATTTAGTTCTAAAAACCCATTTGTTGCTTATAACATGCATGTCATCAGTATGAGGAACAAGAGACCAGGTATTTTTAGTTACCAAAGCATTGAATTCATCTTGCATGGCTGCAAACCACCTTGGATCAGACAAAGCTTCACTGATAGTGAGTGGTTCAGAAACAGGAAGAGTGGAAATCTGAGCTGAATAGGTTTTGGGTTTATGGATTCCATTTTTAGAACGAGTAATCATAGAATGAGAAGGTGCTAGGGTTGGAGTAGGGAGAACAGGAGATGGAGCAGAAGGAGAATTATAAGGCTGAGGAGATGGACCAATAGGAGAGCCTGGAGCAGCAGGGAAATTGGAAGGCTGGGGGGATGAAACAGTAAGAGGCTCTTGTGATTGCAAAGCAGGGGAATGTGGAGAGTGATGGTCAGATGAAGGATTGGGAAATGGCAAAGGAAGAAGAGGTAATGCTGGGTTGGAGAAGTTAGAAGCAGGCTGAGATAAAGTAGTAGAAAAAAGCTGATGATAGGGAAATTCAAGTTCATTAAAGGCTACAGTTCTTGCTATGTAGACCCTTCCAGCAGAGTTGAGACACTTGTATCCTTTGTGTAATGAACTATAACCCAAAAAAATGCATTTGGAAGATCTATATTGAAATTTATTGGTGTTGTATGGCCTAAGATAAGGGAAGCATGAGCAACCAAAAGTTTTGAGGAAGGTGTAATCTGGTGTGGTGTTTAGAAGGACTTCATGAGGGGATCTCGTTGAGAAGACAGTGTAGGAGTTTGTTTATAGTGAAAACAAAGCAGAGTAAAGGCTTCCCACCAGAATTTTAAAGGCATTTGAGCTTGAGATAGGAAAGCTAGACCCATTTCAACTATGTGTAAGTGCTTTCTGTTAGGAATTTTATTGTTTAGATTTTGATGAATGCCATGTAAAACTTAGAATAGAAAGTTGGCACCCCAATTCTTTTGTAAAATGTATTGTAAACAATTAGAGTCTGGCCAAGCCGAGTTAAGTCGCCTACGACCTAACATGCAAGAAGACAATGAAGGCTTGAAGGAAAACTCTGTGAGAGACAATTTGAGTACAAAGAAGAAAAGCAGGGAACTCGATCAAGAAGAAAGCGGTGAGAAACTTGGTGAGTGGAACATCGTCAAGTCAACTCAAGAGAAGCAAGTCTCAAAGGAAGTGATGAAGAGTCATCCATGATTGGAAGTCGACTCTAAGTCACCTGGGGAAAGCAAGGAAATGCGATCAAGTCGAGATAATCGAAAAAGAATCCAGACAAAATCAAGAGATTTACTTTAACAAGTAATATCTCCATACCACCTTTCTCGGAGTGCTCACCCCGAGCGTGCAATTGGAATGAACAGTGGGAAGCACTACACCGTGTCGAACTCGAAAAGGTGAAACAACAATTCATACGAGGAAACAAAGAATTCCAAGAAGCGCAAGCCAACGACGCAAAGTGACTTTCAAAAATAAGCTATCTCTTCAACGGGCAAATTTTTGAAAGTTCACTATAAAAGGCCGAGGAGTTTGTTTGAGAAAAAGGTATGAATGACACACACGTGAAGATATACAAGCTTATCAAAATCTGAAATATTCTCAATCCTCAAGCCTACATCTCAAGTACATCAATCCAACACTTACCTCGTGAAGGAAAGAGAACTTCAATTAGTTGAAGAGGAAAAATGAAACAAGGGGTCTACATTCCAGGAAGGATTGTAGAAAGGTTCAAGGTGAACCAAGTCTTAAGTTCTTGGAGGGCTTCGTGATCAAATCCAAAGTGCTTAAGCAAGTGAGTGAGTAGCAAGTAAAGCTGCCTGTGAAGAAGCCGAGTCGCACGAGAAGCCACCTGAGTGATCAAGGCGTCTCAGATCGAGTCCCAAAGGATCAAGTCGGCTGTTGTGATCAAGACTTGTATCGGTATTACCACTCAGTAAACCGATCATTACTTAGTGGATTCCTCCGGGGAGTTGGAGAAGAGAGGAGTAGAAGAATTACCCCATCTTGAACCTCTATAAAAACTTTCTTTGTGTCATTTACATTTCAGCATTTAAATTTCGCACTTTTAATTGCTCATATCTCACGATAAATTTGCTATCCATTTGATGATTTATAAGTACTAAATCAATTTCAGTAAAAACTTGCTTAATCAAACTTAAGGGTGTTAAGTCTTAATGAAAACAAAACCACAGTTGAGTCAATTTATAGCCAACAATTTGAGTTACTCTATTAATAACTCAATTTGAAAGTCTGTTGAGAGATTAACTCTACTTGAGTGACTAATTTGATATCCATCAAGGACACGGTGAGTAGAACTCAGAGATTTAAAAGGCCTAAATCGAAAATTTGGTAAGGTTTATTCAACCCCCCTTCTAAACCTTACACTTACACCCCTTGGGACCTACAAGTGGTATCGAGCGGTTGGTTCATTGAACCCTCCGCACCAGTTCTTGAACTAGATCTCCAAACTTTTCAAAAGTCCGCTTTAGTACTTAAACTTTCAAAACTCTTTTCTATCATTAAAAGTTATTATCATGGAAGCAAATCTAACACGCATTCCTATGTTCACTATTGAAGAATTTGATGATTGGAAAATTCGTATGCGTGCTCATCTATCAAAGATTACATGATGAGATGTGGATAGTGATAGAAGATGGGCCTCTGCAAATATTAAAGGTGAACACAATTTTGCACGAAGAGTTGCGGTGAAGGAGAAGAAGATCTGCACGGACCGATCATGGTTGAAAAACCAAGAAGAACCGAGTGGACAAATGATGAGAAAAAGATACAACCTGGACAATGTAGCCAAGGACATTCTTTACAAAACCTTCGACAAAGCCATGTTCAATAAAGTGAAATCTTGCAAAAGCGCTAAGGAAATGGGACAAACGACATTGATTTGTGAAGGCTCGAGCAAATCAAAGAAAACAAACTATCAGTGGTCTGTACAAAAATTTGAGAACTTTAAAATGATCTCAGGAGAAAACCTGGATCAACTGGATGCTCGGTTTGAAATCACAAATGAGCCGTCTACACTTGGAAAGGAATATACACAGATGAAATGTGTATGAAGATCCTAAAAAGTCTTCGAGTTGAATGGGAAATGAAGGTTATGGCATTGAGACACTCCATGGACCTATCAAAGACATCCAATCATGAGTTATTCTCGGACCTCAAAGCCTACGAGTTTGAGTGAGAAGGAAAGACCAGGAAGAGACAATTTGTACCCAAAACAAATTTGCTCTAATCGTCAAAGATGGAAAGAGAGTCGAGGTCAAAGAGGCAATTGACCCGGAAGAAATAGCCCCGATGGTTAAAAGATTTAACAAGTTCTTTAACAAGAACTACAAGAGAGGAAAGGGTGAATCCTCCGAAGACACTCGGCTCCCTCCAAATCAAGGGATGATAGGCCAACCAAGAGAACGGATCATCAACATGTTGAGTATCAAAGGGCCGACAACTCAAGAATAGAAAGAGTCGATCAAAAGGTGAATATCTATGTTGGAATTGTAGACAACCAGGTCACTATGCTATTGATGCTCATATCCTGTAGTCAACAAGTACGAAACGAAGAAGAAAGAAAGGTCTTGAGAGAAAGAAGACAAGAGAAGAAAAAGGCAATGATGGTGCAGAGATCTGAGAGACAGCCAAGTCAAGAGAGACGGTGACTCGAGAGCAGTGAAGTCGACTACTCAAGTGACTCTGAAGAAGAAGCCTTGATCCGCTTAATGGCCAAAGAACAAGATCAAGAAGATGAGGTACAATCTAACTCAACAAGCTCGGACACTAGTGAAAGTGACTGTGACACACACACTTCATCACCCACGATCTTTATGATTCATTAGGCAAAATGATGAAAGATTTTGAGCACATTAAAACCTCACACACACTATTGAATGAGGAAAACAGCCTACTCAAAAGTCAAAACTCAAAGTCGACTAAGGAGCCGAGCACTCTAAGTCAAATAGTCGATGAGAATAAAAGTTTAAAAGTGAAAATGCTAAATTAATAAGCGTAAATTGCCGCTATAGAAAAGAGGAGAATGACCTCAAAAATGTTATTGCCTCATTCACTAAGGCATCTAAATCATTGGATGATCTTATTATGAGTCAAAGAGAATGTGGAGACAAGACAAAGCTTAGGATTTAATTCCTTTGTGCCATGTCAAACCTCAAGAGTAATTTTGGAGAAAGGATCTTCAAGTCATGAAGAGTCCGAAAAATCCAAAACTCTAAATGTTGCACACACTTTCAATCCAAAGCACAATACCAAGCAAAGCGGCCTTGGTTACAAAGGAAAAAGAAAAGCGGCCCGATTGAGAGTCTTTGAAAGGACGGTGAGAAGAGATTCACCGAGTCCTCAAATAGACTCCAAACAGAAAATACTCTGTAAAGAAGAAGCAGAGCTACCAAAAATCCCAGAAAACTCATAAAAGAAATACATATGATGGGAATGGTAGAAAATATCCAAGCCAAGCCGATCGGAATAATGTGAACTATCGGCTAGACTTATGGAATACAAGCCCAAATGGCAAAGGCCAGAACTCAACAAAGGCCATTCCAAAAGCATAAGAGCTTTCATCAAAGACACATATGCACCTAGGCACTACACTCAAAGACACCACAATTACCCAAGAAAGGCAATTGCTAAAACACATATGCAGCATACGGACAAAAAGGACAATTTGTATGAACCTAGAATCCCCAAGCAATTTGCCAGGATTAATTATGATTATGGCAATCGATAGATGGCAACCTCTTAGAGTCAAATCATGTGGCTATAGGTTGGTTGGATCATCTTATAATTCTAACCCCTCGGGACCCGGACAAGAATGGGTACCTAAAACCTAATTTCCTTGTTTGCGGGTTCAAGGAACAATGAGTGCCAAGGAACCTGGGTACATGGATAGTGGTCATTCCGGACATATGACAGAAATAAGAGAAATCTGTCAAAATTCAAGGAAGTCAAAGGAGCAAAAGTCATATTTGGAGGAAATGAAGCTCCTGGTGAAATAAGAGGCATTGGATCCATCAAAAGGAATGGTTTAGAAATCACGGATGTTGCATATGTTGGAGGACTAAACTTCAATTTACTAAGCATCGACCAACTCTGTGACAAGGGCTACAATGTTGGATTCAACATGGGAATATGCCAAATCAAGGATATTGAATCAAATGAAGTTGTCTTGCAAGGAATAGATGAAGAATATGTATGTAGTGGATTGGTCAACCGCAACACCCAAAGACTGTCTACTTAGCAAAAAACAATTTGAATCAAGTCAAGTTGCGGGCACAAAAAGTTGAGTCACCTGAATTTCAAAACAATTAACAAGCTAGCAAGAAGTCATCGGTAGAAGGACTTCCGACTCAAGATACAAGAAGGAGAGTATATGTGATGCATGTCGGAAGGGAAAACAAATCAAGTCGTCTTTCAAAGAAAAGACATGCCCATCCTCAACAAGAATATTGCATCTACTTCATATGGATCTATTTGGCCCAGATGGAACCAACCAAAGATAAGTGGAAAGAAATACACCCTGGTGGTAGTAGATGACTACTCAAGATATACATGGACAATATTCATGTGCAAGAAGAAAGAAACTCTACAAAAAGCTACCACGGTGATGAAGAGGATACAAAATGAGAAGAGTCAAACCATTATCAAAATAAGATCGGATAGAGGAATTGAGTTTGTCAATGGAATAATAACTCGATCTTGTATTGAGAATGGTATTGGTCATGAACTATCACCGCAAGGACTCCACAAGCAGTAATGGAGTTGCAGAAAGAAGGAACGAACAGAACCCTCAAAGAAGCAAAGAAGGACCATGTTAGTCAAGCGGGGTTACCAAAAAGATTTTGGTCAAGCAATCAACACAACTTGCTACACCCAAAACAGATGTATGATAAATAGACGGTGACAAAGACTCCTATGAGATCTGGGTGGAAGAAAACCAAATGTTGCATATTTCAGATATTTGGATGTAAATGCTTCATCCACAACAATGACAAAGACAACCTAAAGGCTTTTGATGCTAAAGCGATGAGGTATCTTCTTAGGATACTCACCAAAGCAAAGCCTACAGAATACTCAACAAAAGAACTATGGTTACGGAAGAATCCATTCATGTAGTATTCGATGAGCCAAATGTAAATGGGGGAAGACATTGAAGAGTCGGTGATAAGTTTCAATCGCCCAACCTTCTGTAAGAGTCCCTATATCAAGGTAGGCAGAATTATCAATTCGAGAAGAAGATGAGATATTTGAATCTCAAAAGAATTTGGAAAATTTGACTAAGTGATTATGAGAGAATCGACCACAACAACACAACCGCAAGTCGACTGAATCCAGCTAACTCACTCCAACCTCGATGTAAGATGGCCGAGAGACCATCCACGTAACTTGTCATTGGAGATATAAGAGAAGGTGTCAAAACAAGATCTAGAACTCAACAAGAAGCTATGTTCACATGCTTCATCTCGCAAATAGAGCCAAAAGATGTGTCACAAGCATTGGATGACACACATTGGATTCAAGCTATGCAAGAAGAGTGAATCAGTTTGAGAGAAATAAAGTATGGGAACTAGTGCAAAGACCCATACATCAAAATGTTATTGGAACCAAATGGGTATTCGTAAATAAGATGAAGGAAGGTTCTGGTGGTAAGAAACAAAGCAAGACTAGTAGCCAAAGGATATTGTCAAGAAGAAGGGATAGATTTTGATGAAACATTTGCCCTCGTAGCAAGATTGGAAGCTATAAGGATGTTTCTTGCCTATCTTTGCTCACAAGAATTTCTTGTATATCAAATGGATGTAAAAGTGCATTCTGAATGGGTTATTGGAAGAAGAAGTGTATGTTGAACAACCTCCAGGATTTGAGCGAAGACTCTTGGAGACAAGGTATACAAACTCAAGAAAGATCGTGACGGATTGAAACAGGCACCCAGGAGCATGGTATGATACCTGTCACAATTCCCGATCGAAAATGGATTCACAAAAGGAAAAGTAGATAGAACACTTTTCGTAATTCAAGACAAGAAAGAGTATCTTTGCTTGTTCAAATATATGTGGATGACATCATTTTTGGATCCACTAACAAAGAGTCATGTGAAAAATTCTCAAACCTCATGCAAAGCAAATTTGAAATGAGCATGATGGGAGAGCCGACATTTTTCCTTGGACTTCAAGTGAAACATTTGAAGGATGGAACCTTCATAAGTCAAACAAAATATACCGAGAGACTTAATGAAAGAAGTTTGGTATGGAAGAGAAGTCTTTCAGTAAAAATACCAATGAACACATCGTCAAAATGGACATGGATGCGGATGGCAAGCACAGTAGATCAAACAAGATACGAGCACTTATTGGATCACTGCTCTATCTCACAAAGAAGCGGGCGGACATCACCTTTGTTGTAGGTGTATGTGCAAGATTTCAATCTGCTCCAAAAGAGAGCCATATGACATGACTAAAAGAATCCGAGATACTTAAAAGGAAGCCAAGAAGTAGGCCTATGGTATCCAAAGGAAGGTGGTTTGACTAATTGGCTATTCGGACTACGACTATCTTTGGATGCGAGTGGGACAGGAAAAGCACTTGAGGCACTGTCAAATGCTAGGAAACAGACTAATTTCTGGTTTAGCAAGAAGCAAAACTCAATAGCCACCTCTCTGGAGGCGAATACATAGTTATGGCGGCATTGTTGTGCCCAAGTCCTATGGATGAGACAACGGTGAGAGACTATGAAGTTGAAGAAAAAGAAATCCCAATCATGTGTGATAACACAAGTGCCATTGCAATCACTCAAAATCTGTGTTGCACTCAAGAACAAAACATATAGATGTCGATATCATTTCATAAGAGATCATGTTGAAAAGAAGGACATTATCTTGGAATACATCTCAACTGATAAACAACTAGCTGACATCTTCACAAAACCATTATGTGAGTCAAGATTTGAAGAACTCAAGCATGAGTTGGGGTTAATTGAGTGAGTGACACTCGGTCGAATCAAAGAAGAAAATTAGAAGAAGAGAAGTGAAAAAGAGTGAAAACAAAAATCAACTCGAAGAATTTTGATCGGAAAACAATTGACTACCGAGTCGGTGATATTTGAGTCAACAAGAGAATCATGAGGAGTAGAGTTAAATCGACTAAGAGATAAGTGAATAACTTATAAGCAAAGTGACAAAAAACGCAGTCGTTTTAACTTAGCGGGAATGTTTTAATGAACACGTCAAGATAATGATGATGTGTACGACATAAAAAGCTGCACACTAAGCTTATGATTGGATATAAATGCTGCCGCATTAAATACGAGACGTGAAATGCTCAATAGGCGTGCGAAATCCAAGCCGTTGATTTCGATCACAATTCAAAAACCGTCTGCACGTCCTTTCATAAACCATATTTAAACCATTTTCGTCCGTTTCTCTCTCACACTTCTAAAAACTGTTCAATCTCTTTCTCTCAAAAGGCAAAGGCAAATACTCTCGAAACCCTATCAACCTTCAAATCAAATTTCTGAACTTTTCCTTGAAATTATTCTGAGAAATGGCACCAACATATGACTTTACCAAGTTGGGAAAACAAATCCACACCGGTTCGACCGTGGATTTCGACGGAATGGTGAAGCAAGGGTCCGACGACACCCTGGTGAAGAAAATCGCGGAGAAGTTGGAAACGTCTGGACTGAAACCGTTTCTAACGATGGAATATCCTATGACCTATGTGGAGGAGGTCGCACAATTCTACGTGAATCGAGATTCACGATGAAGGAATCAAGTCATCATTCACGGAAGCGGTGACTATCACCGCAAGGATTTGGTGAACATTGCTCACTACCCGTAGAAGGAGCAAGCGAAATTAAGGAAGTCGATGTAAACTTGGCCGACGCATGGAAAGAGATAGCCAAGTCCGACCTTGCCGATAAAATTATATACACAAACAAACAAGAGACTGGCGAAGGAGGATTATCATAAATTGTTGGACATAGTTGCCAAATGTATCGACATCAAATTTGGCGACTTTGACCAACTATCAAAGGCAAAGCTGGTTGTGATGGCTGCAATCATGGAAGAAAAGAAGATAAATGGTGAGTTTATCTACACCACTCTGTCAAAACGTGGGGAACAAGTCCTTCAAAGAAGATGGCACATTTGGAGGATCCCCAGGATATGGCCTAGTGATTGGCCGGCCTTGGGAGGTGAAAGGAGTACCTCTTAGACATGGGAAGGCTTTCCATGTCAACAAGAGGATGTTCGAGCTAACCTCTCTGGTGCTCGGAGCGAGCTTATGCCAAGAGAGTCGACACTAAAAAGTGAGGGGGAATCGGTGACCGAAGATACTGCTTCCTCTCCAAATTAAGAAGAAAGCGCCCTGCGCAGCTGCCAAGAAGATCGCCCCTGCAGCAAAGAAAACCAAACATGCTCCCGCCCCTGCAGTGAGTCACCGCTCCAAAGGCCGTGTCACACCGCCCCGCAGCGGCCGATCGAGAAGGACTCCCAAATACCTTCTCCGATCGTCAAGGAGGAGAAGCGACAAGCCTGAAGACGGCGCCAGCTCTCGTAAACAAACACAAGCACCGGCCCCGCCGCCCAAGACTCGAGAGGACGCCGCCTCAACTGAAATTCCCCGGTACAAACCAGAGACGAAGGAGACTCGTCAAACAGTCCGAACAGAGAAACCCGGTGAGTCGGTTACTCACCTAACACAAATACCGGAGACTACCGGAGAAGTAGAGTCTCCGGATGTAATTGATGAAACACCAAGTCTCTTTGGCCAAGGCGATCAGAGAGGCAACCCGAAGACACACAACAGTAGCCCACACGGTGAAACTCAAGAAGAACCAGCCCAAGCAGATAGTGATGTAATGATCCTATCTCCACCTTACCCGGACATCCAAAATCGTCTGCGTGAGTGGAGAAAATGGAAGTTGAGCAAGTCAAGGGAACAGTTCCAACGGCTTTGAATTCATAGAAGAAGAAGAGAATCGCTAAATTTCCTCGATCGACCATCGTGCTCCCAAAGACTTGATGAGGACAATCGCTTAGACATCCCGCAAATCTACAAGGACAAGGAGAGAGCAAAGCAAGTCAAGAAGCCGAAGCACGTGAAAAGGCAAGTATCGCCTATCTCGGCACCACGTAACACTTCCATCCTCTCCTTGATGTTTTCTCCGAAAGTGACGAGGAACGAGAGAATGCCGCCACGTAGAAGAGTTACAAATGCAAAGAAGCATTGCATGAATCAAGAATCCTTCACGAGCAAAGATGGATGGAGGGACCAGGAGAGTCCTCCAAAAACACGGTGAAATCGATCCAATGGGAGTGGTTCAGCCAAATAGCCACCGATGTTCTTTGCTACCACTTCCCACTCACTCGGAAGAAGGCAATAAAGGGCGGCGATAAAATCGGGCTAGTGGGGACCCAATCGAGCAACCCCTATTGAAGGTGTGCTACCACCGCCCCAACGGTGAACCATCAATTGAAACATTTGGGAGTCCGAGACGAGTGACCCCACTCAAGTCACTCGGTGGTGCGCACCGAGGGGGAAACTCCTCCACCGCAGCAGGTCGGAGGAGGCCGCAGATGACTCGACAAAGAAGCAAAGGAGGCGAAGAAGAGAAATTACAATCACTAGAAGAAGAGCAAGTTGCCATCAACGAAGCTCGATACAACTGAAATCGTCTCGGTGAGGTGCCAATCGCTCCGAAGGCTAATGACGCCGCCGATGCGATCGAGGCACGAAGGAATGCCCCGGGAGTTAACACTGGCGATGAAAGTGCAATCCATGGGGTTGAGACTCAATGGATGCCACGTAGAAGACCCCGAGACAGTGACTTTGTCGAAAGGGAGGACAGTGCCTCGCAGAGAGAGACCGCCGGAGGAAATGAAAGGCCCACGGGAGGTTGAGACTTCCGGGGTAAAGAGGTCAAGTAGAGAACATCCTCCCCGCAATCATCGACCCATCTCGAGAAGGAAATCAGCGCACTTCATGATTCCCGGACAACCCCGATGTCACTTTTCCGGGATCGAAGGCGATGAAGAAGTCGAGTCAACCCCCATGACAAATCCAAAAGACTTTTGCGGATGTTCCAGGCACGAGCAAGTCGACCCCAAGACTACTCGTCAAACTTTTAACTTTGATGATGAGCCACCTCTAGAAATCTCATCATCGTCCGATGACGCTTATTCTTGATAAGGCCGAGGATAAGTCAATCGAAAAGGAAAAATCATTTGAGACCAACGGTCGTTAAGACATGAGGCTGAGGCTCAGCAAGCCGGTCTACTTCACAACCAAACCCAGCAACGTAAAACCCTTCGCTCCAGCTCCTCAAGCTATAGTGGATCGATTCCCAAAAAAAGAACTTCACGCGCACCGCTCATCATCGAATGCAGATCCCGATCGGCGGTGATGAATCTTTTGTAGAATCTTTCCCTTTCACCGGAGATACGAACTCCACGAAGAGTCGAAAACGAGCAAGCACGTTATCACAGCACCAGCCTCTGTTTTTCACTCAGGCACCATTGTTCGGCCGACTTTGATTTCGTATGGCCATCACCGCAATGAGAAGAATCGGTGAAACGAGAAGTGTTCAAGGCACTCTTTTTGAAGTTGAACGAATGGAAAGGCATCAGGCCTCTTTGGACATGCGCTGGACAACAGAGTCGCCAATCTTACTGGTGACTTGAGAGGCATCACGGTCAGAATAAGGGAATGGTGGCAACAAAGCAAAAATCAATGCGTGTGGAACAAGGTGAGATACTTGAACCTTATTCAACAAGTCTTTGGTGTGGAGAGTGAAAATGTTGATGCGAAAAACAAAGCTAAGGGAACACATTGAACATATGCATGAAGCCCACACCGCCGAGATCAAGCTGCTGCGTGAGCGTAATGCAAATGATGACGTTTGGAAGAACACATGACAAGAAAATTCAGCCTTCTCATGGCCGAGATGAAGCCGATCTCGTGAGAATCCAACGCTACTCGATCAATTTGGGGCAAAGATACAACGCACAGACTTGAAGCAAAATTCAACCATCAAGACTCGACTTCATGCTTGCCAAGACATGTTCCTGGGGTTCCTCTATCTTTTGATGATGCCAAAAAGGGAAAGAGGAATACCTTAAAGCAAAGAAAATCAAGTGAAAAGAAAGGAACAATGACAAAGGAACAATTGAGAAGGAAAATCGGTGAGGAAAAGAAAGGAACGGTGACAAGGGAACAATTTGAGAAGGAAAATCAATTTGAGGAAAAAGAAAGGAACGGTGACAAGGAACAATTTGAGAAGGGAAAATCGGTGAGGAAAAGAAAGGAACGGTGACAAAGGAGCAAGTGAGAAGGAAAATCGAGGAAATTTCAAATCAAGAAAGGAAAATGTTGAGGGGGAAGGATCAAAAGATATGACCTTGATGATTGCACAAACCCCCAACAAGGTCTCATCACGGTGACATTATAAGCGACAAACTCCCCGTGACTCGCCACTCCAACACACTTTGTATCTATGGCCGAGAAGAGAAAAGCAATTGAAGCGGGGATGAAGGAGGTGGAAGGAAGAATGGATGCCAGGGTGATGAACATCTTGAAAGAACACGGAGGCATTCCGGTTTGACAGAGACACGTATGCCATTTCGGATGTCGGACAGAGCCAGCAAGATCGGTTGGCGAATTCAAAACGCTCGAATCGAAGGATATTTTGCAAATATGTCCATGGCTCAAGCTTGGGACCTATATCTTGGGAAAAGGGTCTCACATTATGTGAAGAAGGCACAGCAATGAGACAACCGTGATCACTATCTTTGGGCACTCATTTGGGAAAAGAAGAAGGCCCAAAGAAAGATACGCCCGAGGTAGAGGAAGAAAAGCGTGATGGAGGAAGAAGCTTGGACCCAGGCCTCCGCCCAAGAATATTGAATACGTAGATCCAGGAAAGAAAGGAGGGATCTCTTGGGGCTTGACCAAGTGGCGAACTTGCAAGTGGCTAAAACCAACGCCGAGTATGCAAAAAGAATAGAAGAAGAAAACAAGAGACAAACTCGGCTATGGCGGGAGAGAGACAGGAAAGAATAAGAAAAGATGAAGCTGCAAGAAAAGCATATGAGAAGAAAAAGAAGGCGAGTTGATGACGAAAGAAGAGAAGAAGAGAAGAAGATCTTGATCAAGATGAAAAGAAGGAGACAATGAAGGAGATGAAGTGTTTTTGTCCAACCCTTCGTGTATTTTATATGTAAATACATACAATGTAAGTCTTCTCGTAATATAGCTATAAATTTCCTATTTTTGTGAAGACAATTACATACTACGATACACCTTGTGCTTGGTTGTGTTAAGTACAAGAATGATATGATCAATAAAAAGATTGATTTGCGCATACATTCTATGTCAATACACTATCTGTATGTATCTTTGTTATTTGCATCCTTGTATGATTTAAGTTTTGGCATCATCAAAAAGGGGGAAATTGTTAGGAATTTTATTGTTTAGATTTTGATGAATGTCATGTAAAACTTAGAATAGAAAGTTGGCACCCCAATTCTTGTTGTAAAATGTATTGTAAACAATTAGAGTGGCCAAGCCGAGTTAAGTCGCCTACGACCTAACATGCAAGAAGACAATCAAGGCTTGAAGGAAAATCTTTGAGAGACAGTGAGTCACAAAGACAAGAAAAGACAGAACTCGATCAAGAAGAAGCGGTGAGAAAGAAATTGGTGAGTGGAACATCATCAAGTCAACTCAAGAGAAGCCAAGTCTCAAGGTCAAGTGTGAGAAGAGTCATCCAATGATTGGAAGTCGACTCTAAGTCACCTGGGGGAAAGCAAGGAAATGCGATCAAGTCGAGATAATCGTAAAAGAACCGTTGTATTTAAATCAAGAGATTTACTTTAACAAGTAATATCTCCATACCACCTTTCTCGGAGTGCTCGGTCCCGAAGCGTGCAATTGGAATGAACGTGGGAAGCACTACACCGTGTCGAACTCGAAAAGGTGAAACAACAATTCATACGAGGAAACAAAGCAATTCCAAGAAGCTAAGCCAACGATCGCAAAGTGACTTTCAAAAATAAGCCTATCTCTTCAACGGGCAAATTTTTGAAAGTTCACTATAAAAGGCCGAGGAGTTTGTTTGAGAAAAAAGGTATGAATGACACACACGTGAAGATATACAAGCTTATCAAAAACTAAAATATTCTCAATCCTCAAGCCTACATCTCAAGTACATCAATCCAACACTTACCCGTGTGAAGGAAAGAGAACTTCAATTAGTTGAAGAGGAAAATTGAAACAAGGGGTCTACATTCCGGAAGGATTGTAGAAAGGTTCAAGGTGAACCAAGTCTTAAGTTCTTGGAGGGCTTCGTGATCAAATCCAAAGTGCTTAAGCAAGTGAGTTGTAGTAGCAAGGCAGTGCCCTGTGAAGAAGAAGCGAGTCGCACGAGAAGCCGGTGAGTGATCAAGGCGTCTCGGATCGAGTCCCAAAGGATCAAGTCGGTTGTGATCAAGACTTGTATCGGACTATTACCACTCTGTAAACCGATCATTACTTAGTGGATTCCTCCGGGAGTTGGAGAAGAGAGGAGTAGAAGAATTACCCCATCTTGAACCTCTATAAAAACTTTCTTTGTGTCATTTACATTTCAAAGCATTTAAATTTCTCGCACTTTTAATTGCTCATATCTGTGATAAATTTGCTATCCATTTGATGATTTATAAGTACTAAATCAAGTCAGTAAAAACTTGCTTAATCAAACTTAAGGGTGTTAAGTCTTCAATAAAACAAAACCACGGTTGAGTCAATTTTAGCCAACAAATTTGAGTTACTCTATTAACAAACTCAATTTGAGTCTGTTGAGAGATTAACTCTCTTGAGTGACTAATTTGGTATCCATCAAGGACACAAGTGAGTAGAACTCGTAGATTTAAAAGGCCTAAATCGAAAATTTGGTAAGGTTTATTCAACCCCCCTTCTAAACCTTACACTTACACCCCTTGGGACCTACACTTTCTCTCAGCTCTTCCATTTTGATGACGAATGTGAGGACAAGGGTGTCGAAATGATATGCCCAATTTAGCAAGTAGAGGAGTTAAAGATCGAAATTCACCACCCCAATCGGTTTGAAGACACAAGATTTTGTTTGAGAAATTTTGTCAACAAAAGAATTAAATTGGATGAACAAGTTATAGGCTTGATTTTGCTTTCATGGGGAAAATCCAAGTATATCGGTATAGTCATCAATAAAGTGCAAGTAGTATCTATATCCCTCGAGGTAAAGAAACATGTGAAGGTCCCCAAACATCCGAATGAACTAATTGAAAAGGTTTGAAGTTTTAGTGGTGAGAAGCACAATGCACTTGATGAAGTTTACCAATTTTGCAAGCATCAGAAAAGTAGATTTTTATTGGAAAATGGAACGACAACATGTTTAAGTACATGAGACAATACTGAAGGAGAAGGATGGCCTAACTCGTGCCATACATTGATGTCATTATTTGAATTACAAGTAGTAGACATACAAGAAAAAGGGAGAGCGGATACATGGAAAGCGAATTCTTTGGAAGAGGATGTTGTTGTAGTGGATTTGGCCGAGTGTGAGGATGATCGAAGATGAGTAAGATCCGGTGGTATAGTCCATCTTTAAGATAGCCTTCGGAAGAACTTTGAATGTGACCTTGTCCTCGACAACACAATGGTCATGAAAAAAATTCAATAAGTACATTGTTGTCTTTAGTGATTTGGGAGATACTTAAGAGATTTTTTGTAATATGGGGAACATGAAGAATATTATTGAGAAGCAAAGGATAAGAAAGATTTTTGGAGGGTAAAAAGAGATGAACCAACATGAGAGATAGAAAGGAAGAACCATTACCAACAAAGGTGAGAGCATCATTCCCATGGTAAGGTGCGACTGCAAAGACAAATTTTCAAAGCTAGAGGTAACATGGTTAGTAGCACCACTATCAAAATACCAATCCGAAGTTGTAGAGGACTGAGGTGTGGAGTTATTTGTACTGAGAAAAGCTTGTGGAGGAGCAGGAGAATCAGACTCATGAGCTGGCCCATTGAAACTAACATCAAATCTCTTGTAACACTTAAGAGCATTGTGATTAGATCTGCCACACAATTGACATGTTAATCGATCATTGTTCCTATAGAACCTGCCTCCACGACCTCTGGCTCTAGGAAACCTACCTCTTCCTCTATTACCAGAAAAATTTCCAGAAAAATTGCCACGAGCATAAGAAACATTTGCAGCAGGTGATGAAACTGCAGTTTGTAAAGCAACAGGAGTACTAGATTGATTTTGCAACCTCATTTCAAAAGTTTGTAATGCAAACTGAACTTCAGCAAGTGTAATTGTATCAAGTCTGGATGTAAGATTGACAACAACAGACTCATAATCAGCCCCCAATCCTCCAAGTATATACATGGCCAATTCATCATCCGGAATGATATGACCAATGGAATGTAGATCATCCGCAATACTTCGCATCTTCAAAATAAACTCAAAGAATAGAGAGATCACCTTTTTTGAGTTTGAAGTTGGAATTTTGTAACACCCGTGCCTTTGATTGTGTTTGAAAAAGTGAGATAAAACATTCCAAACTTGGTGATGTGGTGCATCTAGTGAGATATCCAAGCATTGATTCGCCGATCGAAGCCAACATCCAACCGAGTAACAAGCGGTCACGGCGCATCCAAACAATATACTCGGAAGAAAAGGAGACGGAGAAGCAATTTCGGGAGAGGAATTAACCAGGTGCATTCTCGCACCAAATAAGAAACCATCTAATCCATAAGCACGCACTGTAGACAGGACTGTGCTTTCCAAAATAGAAAATTTGATCGATCTAGGCGAAGAGAAAGAGGAGTGAGATGTGGTATGGAGATCGCGGGAGCGGAGAGGAAGTGAGGGGCTCCATGAACAGAGAGAAGAAAGGAGCAATCGCCGGGAAAAAAAAAAATTAGAAAAGAGCAGAGGCTCGGATACCATGTTGAATCTCATAAGTCGATAATATTTTCCATTAATTATCAAGTGAGCGGGGTACATGTTTTTATAGAGGATACAAATGAGAGGGATGACACGGGTGATACACGAGGTTGTTGTTTAATGTAAATGTAAACGTAATAACTGCTAGGTAGTTACATCTAACTAACTATTTTAACAGAAAAGGTAACAGACTTATTCTTCTCTAATATAAAGTAGGTATATATATATAGATAGATATAGATAGATAGATAGATAGATAGATTTATAAATACCCCTTAGAAGTATTACAATTTACAACACCCTCTTAAGGTTTATATTATTGCTTAATAAGTACCTGTCAATAGGTGCAATTAAAAATATCAGGGGGAGTATTTGTAATTTTGAAAGATAATTGGAATGTTTGTAAGAGGACTGAATCTCAAAGATGTTTTTGTACTTTACCCTAAATTTTATTCATAAATTTATGATGTTATATAATTTTGCCAGAGTAACAAATTTCCCGGATTTCACGTATCTAGCTCGTACGTCTGTTCTAAAGAGAAAAATTAAACTCCACTTTGAAATACGAAATATATTTTTCGTCATGGCATCTTCTACAGCAAAAACAATATTTTCACTTCAAGATAATCCAACTTTACCATTTAAGCACCTCTTTAATTTCTTACACCCAAGACATTTAAATTTTAAGGAGGGCTGTTAGCATCTTTTGCATTATCCAACATTTGGTCATTCCAAAATCGGAAATATGACTTGGCTACACTGATCTTCGAAACGTGAGAGTGAGTTAATAGGGCTTAATTGCAAAATTGGCTCTTATCGCATTTTAGAACTTTTATTTTTCTAACGTGCAATTTAAGACTTTAAATTAAAAAAATGGCACATTTAGGACAATTTTGTTTGAAAAATCCAAAATTTGGTCGTATTGCTAATGTAGCTACCACAAACTGGGAGTTTTCAAATTTTCGGCGAAATTACCAATTAAGTTTGTTTTTGAATTTAATAGTATTAATTAATAAACATATGAAAAATGAATGTCATGTGTCCCAACCAGCGTCTAAATCAGCAATTTCACCCATGGCCATAAAATCCACTGAAACAAATATTTTCTCCCATGTTCGGATTTAATATCCATCCATAATTTCTTTCAATAACTATCCACATCACATGCCATAGTCCTACTACTGAAGAATTAAAATCTTGCTTATGTCAAAACACACAGAAAAATCAGAATTCTAACATAAAACAAGAAAACACAGTACAATGAAACCACAAGTTGCCACAAATTATCACAGCCCCATGCTTAATATACATCACTATACCCTAAAACCACTGCAAATACGAGACGAAACCCCTCCCCACCAGTTTGAACATTTTCCCTTATCTACCTTGTTATCATCCATCCGACTAATATAACTAGTAATGTCGCGTAAGAATATAATATGTGCGACCATATATACCCCCCAACCACATCTGCCACTTCTAACATGATAACCCTATGATCAAATCCTAGGAAGTTTACCGGCTTTTTGTCTTAATACAAATAGAACGAACTTTTTACCGGCTGAAAAGTAACATCAGCAATAGTGTTGGTGTCTCGGAAGACAAAGTTGTCAGGTGCCATCAGAACCACGAACGAGGTTTTCTGGGGGGACGTGTTAGTCATGGCAAGTTTCGATTTTACTCACTCTTAACACGTCCGAACCAGACGTAACCGTCATGTGGATCACTGACGGGATCTAACGGTCACGGGAGCAGGGGCGACTTGGTGATATTGTTGAGCTGTCAGGTTTTCGCCATTGCCACTTTTTGCAGTTTGCTCCAAGAGACGAACTAATGAGATAAAGATTTCCATCCTCGTGACGTCCCTATTGGCCTGTTAAAATAGGAACAGTTAATGGCTTATTTGAAAGATTGCAACGAAGGGGATGTGAAGGAAGAAGCAAACGGTGCCACTTTTGACATGTGTTTCTATTTTACAAAAAAGACCCAGTTCTTTTTCAAAATTACAAATACCTCCTTGACATGTGTTTCTATTTTACAAATTGCACCGTAATCCAAACATCAAGGGGGTGTTTTCTGTAATTTTGAAAGGTTACTAGAGTTTTTTGTAATTTTTTTTTTTTTGAGTTACGCACACACACTTCACTGGGGATAGAACCCCTGACCTCCCACACATTGGAGGGAGTGATACCACTAGGCCAAATGGCTGGTAGAGTTTTTTGTAATTAGGATACACATCGGGGGTGTTTTGTAATTTATCCAAAAGATAATACACGGAAATAGTTTGAATATAGAAGCATCAAAGACTGCATCTCTCTTTCAAAAGAATAAAAAATCCAATGTAATGATACCCTCACTCCTCATAGTAATTACTAACCTCTACAGCAAAGCGCGCCCAAATCTTGTCGTTCCGAGTCTCCATGACCCCCTTTAAAATGGTTAGCCCCAGTCCTCTAATTATGTCTGCTATTTCTAAAAACAAACCTCTTTCTTCACACAGCATCTGTCATGAAAATAAACGCATGAGCCTTTGGATTAAGTTTCATGTACTTCAAGTAATAAAGTACAAGTAGATTAAGTTTTCGGGTTTGAATTCAAAGGATGATTGCATTACCTCCACAAGCATTTGACGCGGCTGATTTAGATCCTCAACTATGATCGGACACACCATCGATTGTGAACCTACTTCATACGCCCATGTTGCTCCTCCGTCAAAGTTATCTTTTAAAAGCAAACCTCCATCCTTGCTAATAATCTGAAACTTAAACAAATTAATTTTAAGATGACCAATGTTATACATATTTGTAATAAACAACATAGTTGAAATTGTAGCATCAAATAAAAAAGTTTGAGATGATATTTCGCACCTTGGACTCTCCGGTTTGTTTTAGCTTGTCCGCATGCTTCGTTACACTTTGCAAGAAAAGCATATGTTTGATAGTGCGTTCAAGTAGAGCATCAATGCTACACTGTTACAAAATAAGACACATAAATGGCACAAACAAATGGTCCCCTCACAAAATTTATATAAAAAAGGGATAATTACAAAAACACCCTCGAGGTTTGGGCTAATTATCAAAAAAACCCAGAGATGCTTCAAAATGATGAGAAAAAAAGAACCTCATGTTTGATTCTCTATTAAATTTAAGAGGCTAATTGTAATATTTATAATATTAGGGGCCTTTGAAATGTTTTTTTGCTTATATCAAACTTTAAGGTTTTTTTTAGCAATTTTCAGAAACCTGTGTTTTTTTTTGCAATTATCCGGACCTCGGGAGTTTTTTTGTAATTATCCCTAAAAAATGACTTTCAAATTGGGAAAGTTATCACCTTTGCCCCATTCGGCACAATTTCCCTTAGTTCCTTAACACGGTCTTGGATCATTTGTCGATCTTTTGGTCTAGGCCTCGGATTTTCTCCAGGTTTAAGCCGTTTGCGATTCGTTTTGCTCGTTTCGTCTGGTTTCTTAGAATATCCAGTAGACACACTGTTAGTCTGCTTTGCTTTTTGGTCCTTTCCAATCCATGAACTTATTTGTGAACCGTAAATGGAACTGCCTTGGGAATAAGTCCCTGATTCTTCCTTCGAAGGCCCACTTGTCAAAGAGCAAGAACTTACCCCTCCTGCCTTAGCGAGATATTTTGGGACTCCAAATAACTCTCCCTTCATTTGGTCGGAAAGGCCAAATCGACTGTAGGGAAGTGAGGAATTTGGTGCGGACGAGCTACTCATGTTCGTCAACGTAGTCCTGCAAGAAACATTGTCATCAAGGCCCTGTTTGGCAGAAGGATGAACTTTCGTGAGAACCACAGCCTCCAAGAGATGGTCGGTGCTCGTTGATGAGAAAACCCCACTTTCCGAGTTATCATGGCTAGCAGAATATATTTCTGATAGAGGCGGACTCTTTTTAGACGGCGAATTATTCTTGTCCCAATTATGCACGTTTGGGGCGGATTCGTTGCTCAAAGAACTATTCCAACAATGGCTGAATAATTTATTCTTAAAATCGGCTCCCAAAACATCGAACAAATCGTCTCCCGATTCGGGTCCAAATTTCTGTTTTACGTCGTCTTCAACAAAACCAGGATTTATCTCGGTCATATTTAGATGCTCGCTGTATTGAGACGGAAGAATATCATGAGCTTGAATTGTATTTATACTCGATATTGGTATCATATTGCTAGGCTCGCCTTTACATTGTCCATTTACTTGAACTGATATAGAACCATAATCAGAAAAGTAGTTCAAGCCAGAATTTGTTCTTTGTGCAGGCATCACAACGGCAGTAGACACATTGGGGGTACTATTAAGGCCCTGTTTGGCATTATCGGACAAGATTTTTTTATCCGCGCATCTTATAGATCCACGGTTCAAATTAGACCTTGGGACTTGGTTCATCCACATTTCTGAGTTTGAGGGGATAACTTCGGCTTTTGCCACTCCATTCATTAATTGGCTCGAGGAAGAAAAGTCTAACTTCATTGGCGGGCGATTATCGCTTCCTGGTGGTAAATTTGGGGCTCATTTTGGATTTCTCTGGCGAAGGAAAAAGATGTTTGACTGTCGACCATAGAAGTCTCGCCTGAGTATTTTCCGACATAGTTAAAACTGTCGAACGAGAAAGGTGGATCAACCACATTTGGAGTACATTCTTTTGCTGTGTAATTCACGGATGGAAAAACACCAGAGATGTATCCCAGCTGAAGTAATAATGACGTCACGTCATTTATGAATCCAGTGTTCTCCATTATCTGAGACAGTAAACAACTTAGCAGAATACCTAAAGCAGTACATGTACGTAAAATTATAACATGCAACAAAGACTGTCATCTTACCACCATTTTAAACTATATTGATATGGAACATCTCAAGGCAGAATATGCATATAACATTATTTTTTTCCTAATAGTCATTAAGCAGTAGTGTCTGCAAAAACTTCTACTTTTGCAGAAGCGAAAATTAGTTGAAAATCACAAGTTGGTAATGTTTGCAAATAGAAACCAAAAGTTGAATAAGTTAAAAGAGTGTTTGGGGAATAAGTTGTAATTACTCGTGTGTGAAAGCCAAACCAGAAGCTGAATCAGAAATCTAAAGAACCTCTTCTCCTACTTTTTGATTCTGATTAAATTATGCAGAATCAGAAGCAGAACTTGGTATTTGAAAACACTCAAACTACCTTTTTTTCAGCCAAAAGCTAACAATCACTTTTTTAAGTGTTTACAAACACTCCCTAAAGAATCATCTCATATTATTTCCCAAATTATAGGTTAATCTTAGTGGTTCACAATAGAGAGCATACAAGGATTACGGGTCAAACATGGAATACCATATTCAACAATGACAGACTACGGCAAGTTAAAGGAAGAACACATGTTATGATAGCTGTCAAAAGTTCTCTTTTTTTAAATATGTACAGCCTAAAGCTGCTTTCAAATTCAATTATTATATAATATGATGATCTCAAGTTTTTGCTCTGCTGCCAAAGTTAGTTACTAATTCTTGACCCTCATTATCTCCATCAACAACTTTAATGTATTTAAAATCATTTTAGCTATACGGGAATAATGAAAAGGAAGGACTTACTGTCAAGAATGAACCAAATTGAACAACACCATGAGGAAGAACAGGAATAACTGCAACTGTCTGATCACGGTTAAAAGACAGAATTAGTTAACCAACCAAATTATGGTGATATATATATATATATATAAGAAAATAACAACAAAAAACATGTCAATTTTGTACCTGCATACCAGCTGAAAATTGTTGGCACACCTCTTTTTGAACCTGGATGACCAACAAAAGAAAACAGGTTTATTGATATGGCAAAAACAACCAAACATTCAGTAATTAGAAATTCCATTAAAACCAACACTATGCAGAATTTTGCCAACAGCCTGTTTTAACTGAAATCAGTATATTATCTTTTATTTCACAAATAAACAAAAGACCTACTTCACTCTGAAGAAGCAACGACATCGGAAGTTTCACATTAATGTTTGTATTTAAATGAACAAAATCAAGCGAGTGTTCACAAAAACTTCTGCTTTTAGAGGAAATAGTTGTTGTAGCAGAAGTAACAGTATTTGAGAATTAGAAGTTGGTAGTGTTTGCTTGCAAATAGAAGCTAAAAGTTGAATGGTTAAAAGAGAGTGTTTGGTGAAAATGTTGTAAAAGAACTTTATTTGTATGTAAAAGTCAAACCAGAAGCAGAAATCAGAAATCTAAAGCACTTCTCCCCCTACTTTTGGATTCCCGGTTAAATTATGGAAAATTAGAAGCAGAAGTTGGTGTTTAAAAACACTAAAAACAACCTTTTTTTAGCCAAAAACAGGCAATAAATTTTTTTTTATACCCTATATTATACCTCTGGTGGATGAGCTTCTCTGTAATAATTCTCAGATAAGATCCACTGATGGTTTCCAGTAAATGCAACCCTTCCAACTATCCTGAGAAAATATCAGACAAGTTTTTTTATGTTTTAATGAAACTCCTTCATGACCTTAATACAAATCACAATTACTAAGATTTCAATTTTATTACCCTTCTCCTACAATATTAACATGATTGTCCATCATCATCTTGTTCACAAGCAAATGAACCTTGTCCCCTGCCTGAACAACATTGGACTGTAAATTACGAGTTTCGGCCGAAAGCCAAGAAGCACTGTAATCTTGAAAAGCAGTTTCTCGATTTTCATTTCCAGAAAGCCCTGAATATGATGCAGTTTCATAGTAGCAATCTTCCCATATTAAAAGCCTGCAAAAATCAAGTTTAGCATGTATATTCTTAAAATCTTTGAAAAAGTAGAAAATAAAAATCCAAGAAACAAACAGGAAATTGGTTCAGACAAGTAAAAAGTACAAAGAGATGCAAACAAGAAGGGTAACATCAGAAATGAACATCCATTCACAGGAAATCATTCATCATATGAAAACAAATCTAATTTATCCCTTCCACTGAGATTTTAGTAGACAAATGGAAATTGACCAACCAGAAAACTCCAAACTTAAAGAAAACGAAAGTTATCACTTAATCAGATCACAAAGCAAAAAGAAAAGGGAAAAAGACAACCATATCCAATAAATCTGTAACACGTTCAAACCATATCTTGGTTACTGATAAATTAGGCAACTTTAACTATATACTAACAAATAGTAAAGAAATAATTACGGATCAAAGAGTAAACAACCCTCTGATTTAGTCATAGAGAATAAATATGGCAAATAAAGAAGTTGAACATGATTTGTTTGGTTGCACTTGACTCATTGTTTTATGAAAAGTCCAAAAATTAACTGAAAAATTAATTAAATTTTCTCTATTTGGAAACATAGGAAAAAGAATTCATCAAACAGAAATGCTAGGATACTAAATAGCTTTATGTTTTTTTCCCCTAATCCCTCATCAACCCAAACTACAAAAGAAAAAAGAAATAAAGATAGTTAATTACTTCTAAGGGGAAGAAAAAGGGTTGGATTTATTTTTCTTGATTATTCATAAAAGAGGAAAAAAAAGATGTGATTTTTAAGAAACTCACTTGGGGTTTTGGCAGCCAATCTTCCAGAAAACAGCATAAGACCACTGGTTAACCCCACAAAGAGTCTTCAAAGCTTCTTTCAACAAGTACCCCATTTCAACTACTTAATGGAGCAGTAGCAGAATATATTTATGAATATTCTTTTTTGTATCTATAGATGAAGATTTACCAAAAGGATTCAAGGACAGAGGAACACGTGATTATTCCTCCCAGAAAGAAAACATTTTCTTTCCCTTCTTTTTTTTTTTTTTTTTATTTCTCAAAATATTTTATAGGCCTTAAGCCTAACTTCCTCTGCAAGAACCACGCCCAGCCTGTTTTGTTCTCAACCCACCACTCCTTTTCCTCTCTGGATCCAAACTTCCTGCTATCATGCGCTTGCAACCCATTCTTGAGAGAGAGAAAATAAAAGAGAAGAGAAAAAAAAAACAGATAGAAGGGAAATGAAGAGAAAAGGAAAGAGATTCTTCCTTTTCTACACTATCCCACAAGCTTTAAGCTCGCAGTTAACCACAACAATAACTTTCTCCATTTCAAATGCAGCAAAATGTATTTTTGAAGTTAATTTTTGGTTGAAATTTGAGTGAATGAGTAAAGATCAGAGCTTTAAGGTGAGAAATTGGGTGGGAATGTCACTCTGAGTGTGTGTTTTGTGTGTGAATGTGTTGAGCTTGCACTGTGTGTGTGTGTGTGTGTTTCTGGGCTCTCTTTATTTTTTTCTCCTGGGGTCGAAGTATGTAAAGAATGATGGTATTTGTGCTTGCTTTTTCTTTTTGTTACACCAGAGGGGAGGATGATGTGGGGAGTGTGCTAAAATGCGCCATGATGATTAACCAATGAGAGGGTGGGTGATGGAAACAGGCCTGGAGTTTGGGTTGAATTGCTATGGCTGCCACTGGTGGTGGGGGTAGGGTGGGGGTGGGGGTTTGGTTTTTTGTCGGCTTTTTCTGTGTTTTTTTTCAACTAATTTCAGGGGGGAGGGCAGTCAGAATTTTGTATCTGCATTTTGGAACTGTTATAAAGAATCTTTGGAATTGGTTCAGTCAAAAACTGTTTCCTTTGAATTACACTATCATACATAAAATAAAAATGAAAAAAGTGCACCACTGAAAATGATATTGTGAGATAAAAATCTCTTTAGGTTTTGATTTCTAAGTTCTAATTTGCTTATTTGGACAAGGCAGAATAAATTATAATTTTTTTGTTTTATTTTTTTGCTCCTCCAATTTACAATGTATTTCCTATTGACTATATTTATGCATTAATATGTTTTTTGAGGGTTATTTTTCAACTTCATTATTCCACGGGTGAAAAAAATAGATTGGTTTCTAGCTTTTATGCTTTTAACAAAAATTATCGATTTTCAAATTTCAAGATAATTTCAACATACATATTTGAGAAAGATTACACTTAAAATAACTTAAGTTGAATCTCAAAAAAATTTAGAATATTAATTTACTTTATACTTTATGCTTCGATAGAGCCGTAGAGCACTATTAGATATATATAAGTATGCTCTCTAAATGAGTCACTACACCAGTGGTAAAAAAAGGTCAGGTCTTGAGTTCAAGACCCTCGAGACACATCTCAAATGGTTGAAACAATCAACATTGTTATTTTGCTTCCAATGGTAAAGTTGGGGGGGGGGGGTTCAATCTCATTGGAAACCAACCGAACACATCTCAATTGGATGAACAATACGCATTGTTGTATTGCTTCTCGCGTGAGGGTTGTAGGGGCAGTGTGGCATTAGATAGTGAGACTAGTTTATTCACATCCTGCAATTTATATTCCTTCAGGATTCTAAAGACGAGGTTATGAGGACCATGATTAATCCCGCAAAGCAAGAAGAGAGAGAGAGAGAGAGAGAGAGAGAGAGAGAGAGAGAGAGTATGGCTTTGTTTGTTTATGTTTCTAATGCCTATTTCCAATTTTCAACTATTCATAGAAATAGAATTGTGTTTGTTTCTAAAATTTCCAATGGAAATCATCATTTCTACTTTCCATTTTTCACATAAAACAACATCTTAGGCCTTGTTTGTTTATGTTTTCAAGGCCCCATTTCCAATTTCCAACTATTCATAGAAATGGAATCATGTTTGTTTCTAAAATTTCCAATAGAAATCATCATTTTTACTTTCCACTTTTCACATAAAACATCATCTCAAACCTACAATTTCATCTCTCAACCCTATACACTACCCTACATCACTTATCAATCACTATTCTTATTTTTTAATCCAATTATATATGTGGGACCCTCCATTATCAACTTTATCTACTTAAAAATACTACTATATATATCTAATGGGACCCACTAGCCTACAATCTTACAAATATAATATTATATATTCAATTAAAATATTTAACCACTATCAACTTTTCAAATTATTATATACATAAAATACTATTTCAAAACTACTTAACCAAACATAATCTAATTTCCAAACCTACATAAAACTCATTCTCATTCATTCATCCAAACATAATTCCAGTTTTCACACGAAAACCAATAAATTCTGAAAATTCATTTTCCAACACTAGAAACTAGAAATAGTTCATGGAAACATAACCATACAAGGCCTTAAACTTACAATTTCAATTCTCAACCATATACACTACCCTACATCACTCATCAATCACTATTCCCATTTTTTAATCCAATTATATAAGTAGGACCCTCCATTACCAACTTTATATACTTAAAATACTACTATTTTCTAATTATATCTATCTGATGGGACCCACAACCTACAATCTTACAAATATAATATTATATATTCAATTAAAATATTCACCCACTATCAACTTTCCAAATTTTATATATATAAAATACTATTTCAAAACTACTCAACCAAACATAATCTCATTTTCAAACCTACATAAAATTCATATATAAAATACTATTTCAAAACTACTCAACCAAACATAATCTCATTTTCAAACCTACATAAAATTCATTATCACTCTCTCATCCAAACATAATTCCAGTTTTCACACGAAAACCAATAAATTCTCAAAATTCACTTTCCAACACTAGAAACTTGGAATGATACATGGAAACATAACCATACAAGGCCATAATGTTTTTGTTAGAGATTATGAAGTAAGAAAAATATTAGTTACATTTAATTGGTTTTGAGATGTGAGATAATTATTAATTATACTTACGTAATCTATAATGTTTTAATATGATTAACAATGTCAATAATAACTCCACTTAGAAATAGTCACTTGTGTTTTAATATATGCCTAAAATAACTGGGATTGATTGGTATTTGTCCAATTGCAATTTTTTTTAAAGTTTTATTACATAGAATTTATGTAGAAATTTCTAACAATTTTGATTGTAACTTTGACACTGATAATGTAATTACAATTTTGCCACTTAGATGGAGAGGTCAGAGTCAGAAGTAGAATTCAGAGATTCAGAGGTTGTACTCTGGGAAAAGGGTTATTGCCCAATAGTGGAAGTTGCTGTCCTCATCCTTAAATACCAATACTACCCTCACTTTTGGGTCTAAATTACATATCAGAAAAAACAGGAGTCTCCCTCTACCGCAGGATTTGTGTCGGGTCAGGACCACGGGCCCACTGGGCCATGACGCTAATCTTTTGTCACTCGTTTACTTTTTTTAAAAATTATAATATATTTTTAATTTTTATCCATTTTATTATATGGTTGGTTATCTAATTTTAAAAATAATAATAACATCTTGGATATTACTGTAGAAATTTCAAAAATTATTAATAAGTTCTATTAAGTAATTGGAAGTCAACTATGTTCATTTCTTTAATTGAGGACATACTTACTCTAGTAATTTTTATATTATCTTTATTTCTTTACTATTTATTTATTTTTTGCTAATGATTTGGTATATAATTGGCTTCCTTCATATAAATTAATTGATATAGTTGAACAAATCCATGCATATGTGCAGTTTTACGTGGTGTGTTAGTTGAGACGAGATTTTTTTAATTATTGAGTAATTATTTTAAAATTAACAACTTTGAATTAGATTAATGGTGAGTAAGTATATTATAGTTACATACTAACAATATAAAAAAAAAGTTTCATAATTTACCAATTAAGTTACCATCAACAATGTTTAATTGGTTCAAATTCAAATAATTATATTTTTGTTGCATGATCCGAACTCCGAAGTTTCCTATAGCGCATATAGATTGACTAAATAAGATGAACGGAGAGATCAAATTTAGTTGATCAGTCAAGTTGTATTTTACCTTCGTATTTAGGTTATTCTAATTTCTAAGTGATAATTATTCAAAATGCCAAAGTACATTGCATTTATTTTATTATTGGAATAAACTCTATACTTTAAATGGGTCAACGCACTTTTCCCTACATTCCAATTATTTGAATAAATTCTGAATATGTTTCGTAAAATAATGTAGTACAACCATAAATTATGTTTTAGAAAAAAATGGAAGGACACATACACGTATACATATATATAGGATTTGGTTCAAATGAGACCACTCTCCTGTGGATTCATCTTACCCATTGATCTTAAAAAATGAAGGGATATGATTAATTAAGTTTTTTTAATTATTTCCTAATTTTCGTTGATTTTAAGGGTAAGATTGTAATTTTGTAATTCAAATTAGTGATCCCAGCAGATTTTATGGGCTGAAATTGACACTGCTGGATTTTGTGGCGGAATTTAAGTAATTTATTTTCTTTCCAAATATTTTTATTTTACAGCATAGTTAGGGTTCTTCTACTGCATAATTTGACATCAAATAATGCATATTTAGTTATTTTGTTGGCACTGTTTTACGAAAACAAGATATAATTGAATATAACGTACTGCATATGTAGTTATACTACACTGCATAAATAGGTTCAATGTAATGTACATTTAGTTATGAAAATGGGATGTTGCTTTTGAAAATTATAAAATGGGATGTTACATAATGTACTGCATATTTAGTTATTCCACAATGCATAAATAGTTTCTAGATAATACATAGTTAGTTGATTTTGTTGTATAGTTTATGACGTCTTGCATAGTTGGATATATTGTACTACATATTAGTTTTTTTACACTGCATAGATAGTTTTCAGATAATGCATATTTAGTTGAGTTTTGTTGCATATTTAGTTTTCGAACTCACTGTTCGTTATTTCTCTGTAATATTGCACCGATTTTTCTTATTTTTTCTCTGTAATTTTCATGAACTGTAATTTTCGAGTTCTTCACAATTTTCTTTATTTGCGTTAATAGAGGAATGAGAGAGAGAGAGAGAGACGTGAGATTGGGAAAATTGGGAGATGTATGAGAGAAAAAGACATTTGATTCCATTTTTGTAACTAATTTGTTATGTTATTTTACCCTACTACCCTTATATTGATTAAATTAATATTTTAGTATATTTGTTATCCATTAAATCATACCCATTGATTAATAGTGGGGGATGGTTGAGATTTTTTTTTTGTAAGCAAAATAACACCCCGGGGGGTGGGGGATTGAGGTGTGATCCCCTACATGTATATCAAATAATCAAAATGTCATACAATGTCATGCCCGTCAAGGCGGGGGAGAATCAAAGAACAAATAACCTATCACTACGATATCTAGAAAGACTATCATAGAGAGAAATCTAAAGAATAATAGGAGAACCAATGATCTATGAAAATCTGAAGCTCGGATATCACAGTTGGTCCATCCGAATGAGCGCAAGAAGGTGGTGAGAAGCCGTGCCTTCATCAACAATGTGACTGCCAAGGGTAGCCGCTCCCAACTCTGCTAGGTGATCTGCTGGTCGATTCCCCTCTCTGTGTATGTGGGAAATCGAATACTGAAGGTCCTTCAGCATGTTCCGAATGCGAATCAGGGTGTGCTGAACCTGCCAAGAACCAAGGCCACCAGAAGTGATCGTGGTGACCACCGCCGCTGCGTCCAACTCGATCCAAATCTGAAGAGAAAACTGACGGGCATGCCGCAGTCCCATCTCCAGCGCTAGTAGCTCAGATGAAAGCTAGACACCGCCTGGAGAGAACAATGAAAAGCCAACATAAGTCTGCCCGAATGATCTCGAATCAATCCCCCTCCGCCAGCAATCAAGGTGTCTCGATCAAACGAACCATCCGTGTTCAGCTTGATCTGAGGAGACTGAGGGGCTCGCCAAATCACCAACCTAGGCCTGCGTGAAACCTGTGGTGGAGCATTCCCCTGCAAAAAAATCACAGTAGGGAGGCATCCAGACCAATCCGAAGGGCTCAAACGCCGACCTGAAACAAGAATCCAGAGATACCGCTCCACCTGCCAAATAATGTGAGAAGCCAAGAAAGGAATGTGTCGATGCTTGACACTATTCCTTTCCGTCCAGACAAACCATAAAATCAAGCAGGGAACCAAGAAACTCAAGTGCCTCGTGTGTGATCCGTGTGTGCGATTCCTCCAAAATGAAAGGAACAATATCATATCAGTGGTGTGTGGAAGTGTAGTGTCAAACCAAGGAAGAAAGTGATTCCACACTGATGAACAAAGATCATTCATCAAAAATAGGTGAGGGATAGATTCGACACGAGGAGATGAATGTGGATTATTCAAGCAACACCAGCAACGTGAGGCAAGGGAAGTGCTACGTGCTCGAAGCTTGATATCCACAGAAGACGACACGAAGGAGGCGCCAAAGGAAAATAGAGATAGTAGGAATAAGAGCATCGTTCCAAATGGCACCATACTGAAGGTTCTCGAGCATTTCTTGTTAGTCCAAGTGGCTACGATAATCTAGAGGGGGGGTGAATAGATTATCTCGGTTTTTCAGATTTTGCCCTCTTTTTCGAATAATCAAACAAAGACGAGAATGTAAATGCGGAAATTAAACAACACTCGTCGATTTAAAGAGGTTCAACCCACCTAGGGCCTAATCTTCTACCACCCCAAAGATATCAGGGATGGATTTCAAAAAGAAAAAGATATTATTAATTTACCAAAAATTAATACAACACCTTGAGGATTACCACAACCCTCTTACACCACCTTGAGGATTACCACAATCCTCTTACAACACCTTTGAAGATTACCACAACCTTCAAACACCTATCACCTAGATCACCCTAATGTATTCTTACCACAAGAATACTCACAAGGATGTCTTGTGTTGAATGATGACCAAAATCAAGATTACAACTCAATAATGATTGATACAATATGAGTACAAGTGTAATCAAGAATTGAAAGCCTAGACCTCAAATTTGTGCAAGTGAAAGTGCTAAGGCTAATACAACAAGATATATGAAAGTGTTTGCTTTGTTTGCTCTTTGCTTGTATGGAGTGTTGTATCTTGTTGTTTGAATGAAGCCTCTATTTATAGGAGAGGTCTTGGCTTTGATTTCCAGACATTGGCTCCTCCCTTGGGGAGTGATTTGCTGCAAAAGAAACCATTTAAAATCATCAATAGAGCTGTTAGAAATCAATCCCACAAAATAGGAAAAGTCATTTAAAAATGCAACGGATAGTTTGTCGATAAACAGGGGTTCGACCGGGTCGCACGGAGATAAGATTGAAATGAAATTCTACGAATTTTTACACAGGGGGACCGGTCGAAGGGTTCGACCGTCGCCTTGGTCTTGACCGGTTGGGGTTGATAGAAAATCAAAACAGAGAAGTCCGCATTTGAGAGGGCACTCCAGTGCACGGCCGCCGGTGGTCGACCGGCCGCCTCACCGGCCGCCCACAGTCTGGTCGACCTGGCCGCTCTCCCCATTTTCTCTTACGTCATTTTCTGTTTCAAAACTCAACTCAGTACGGGTTGCCTATAGGGCGACCGGTCGAGCTCGAAACAAAAGTGTTGTCCAATTTTAAATCGAATATAAACTTCAAGAAATACTCCGAAAAATAGTAAAAACATTTTAGATCGATCGGAAGTGTTGGGACAACATTTAGGGACATTGTTTTGGTATAAAAACTCATTTGAACAAAATCATCAAAATCATGATAAAAACATTTATCTAACAAACTCCCCTTTTGATGATTACAAACCAAAATAATTTTCAAGAGGACGATTTCGAAAAACAAAATAATTTTCGGTTTATGAGTAAACTATCCGTTTAAAAACATTTTACAAAAGCTCCCCTATCAACAAGCACATTAATAAGAAATATTGCATAAGCTAGAAGCACAAGCTTTTACAAAATAAACAACAACTCCATGAGCTTAGAAGCTCCCCCGTCACAAATACTTATTATCCATGCAAACAAGTTCATAAAACAATCATTGGACTGAGTTTTCTTCACAACTTATGGCCTTAATAAGCCATAGCTTATAGCTTCTATCATGAGCTTTTATTAGCTTCTTTGAGCTAACGAGCCAATTTCCTGTTTCTTTCCCTTTGGAATCATCAAAAAAAAAATGTTAGGATGATAAAAACATCATAGAAGTATGTCAAAGTGCGCAAAGAAATGGTTTATCAACCATTGAGCAATTTAGGCTTAAAAACCAAGGAAAATGGGAGAAATGTATCATGAAGAGTTCATACGCTCGTTTTATTTGCCAAAACATGATCTCAATGAGTATTGAAGACTTTTGGAAGCGAGAGAATCATGTAGAAGTTGAAATTTTCATTGTGACATTTCATCGAACACATTGTGGGCGTGAAAAATAAAAAGAGTTGTATATAGCCCTTGTAAATGATCCAAGCCAAAAAATTGCATCACCAATTCACATCAAACATCATACAATACAACATAATAACTAAGCTCATCAAGATCATAAGCAAAAAAATATCAAGAAATATACAAGAAAGCCATAAACTCAAGGGTTCAACCCAATTGAGCAAAGTAAGGAAAATTCTTACCATTTGATCGGAAAAGATGAGCAATGATGATGATAAACAAGCTATATAAGGTCCAAGATATGAATTGAATGCATGAAAATCAATTTTGAGTGAAAATTGTGTGCATTTGGCAAAGGGGACGAAAAATGGCAAAAAGAAGTGAAAATAACAAATGCTGAAGACAGAACGAACTTAAACCAAAATTTGGCCTAGGGCGATCGGGTCGTGGTTGAGGGCGGCCGTCGACGTTGAGGGCGACCGGTTGCCCTCAACCTCTTCACCCCATTGTTTTGTCAAATTTTTTCAAAATCCGAATTTTCAACCAAAAATCCGATTTTTCCCCTAAGTTTTTAAAAACATGCAAAATGCAAACGTAGACCTCATTCAATATGCATTATGCCTAACCGAGCTCGTATTGACGCAAAAAGTCTTGAAAGTTAGCGGTTTTGTAAAAATGTCCGCTAATTGATCTTGAGATGGCACAAACGATATCTCAATTTTTCGTTTTGAAACACAATCCCTTAGAAAATGATGTCGAATCTCAATATGTTTAGTACGGTTATGATGAACCGGGTTTTGAGCAATATTTATAGCGGATATATTATCACAAAAGATAGGTACGTTTTCAAAAGAGCATTTGTAATCCGCTAAGGTTTGTTTCATCCAAAGAAGTTGAGTACAACAAAATGCGGCGGAAATATATTCGGCCTGGGCCGTTGAAAGAGAAACACGTTTTGCTTCTTTGAAAACCAAGAAACTAGGCAATCGCCTAAAATTGACATGATCCGGAAGTACTTTTCCGATCATCAATATTACCCGCATAGTCCGAATCACTATAACCTTTAAGAGAAAAATTTTCATTCTTTGGATAAAATAAACCATATTGAATAGTGCCTTTCAAATATCGAAAAATCCGTTTAACGGCACTCATATGAGATTCTTTTGGATTGCTTTGAAAACGAGCACATAGGCATACGGCATGAAGAATGTCCGGTCTACTAGCGGTTAAATAAAGTAAACTACCAATCATACTCGACACTTGGATTCATCAACCGTCTTGCCTTTTTCATCTTTGTCAATTTTGACATTGGTTGCCATAGGAGTCGAGACGGTTCTTCCTTCTTCAATGCCGAACTTCTTCAAAAGTTCTTTTGTATACTTTGATTGCGAAAATTTCTTGCACAAGGATTCATTAGTAGCACCAAAAATAATATCATCAACATAAATTTGCACTAATAAGCAATCTTGCCCTTTTTCAAAAACAAAGAGAGTAGTGTCAACTTTACCTCTTGTAAAACCATTTTACAAAAGAAAAGAGCTAAGTCTATCATACCATGCACGGGGTGCTTGTTTTAAACCATACAAAGCCTTTTTAAGTTTATAAACATCATTAGGCCTAGAAAAATTTTCAAACCCCGGAGGTTGTTTTACATAGACTTCTTCTTGAATAATACCATTTAAGAAAGCGGATTTAACATCCATTTGGTAAAGTTTGAAATTTTTAAAACAAGAATAGGCAAGTAAAATACGAATAGCTTCTAAACGTCTACGGGTGCAAAAGTTTCATCATAGTCAATACCTTCTTCTTGACAATACCCTTGAGCTACTAACCTTGCCTTATTTCGAACAATGTTGCCTTGATCATCAAGTTTGTTCCGAATACCCATTTTGTACCAATAATAGTTTGAGATGGAGGACAAGGTACCAATTCCCATACATCATTTCTTTTAAATTGATTTAACTCCTCTTGCATCTCTAAGAACCAATCCTCATCCTCAATAGCCTCCTTAGCATTTTTAGGCTCTTTTTGAGATATAAGAGCTTTCTCGGCAAATTTTCTTGGTCATCACTTTATCAAGGGGATCACCAATAATAAGATCTTTTGGGTGATTTCCTTAAATTTTAATGCTACGGGAAGATCCGAAGTATCACCTTTATCTTCTTGAGGAGCATATGAAGTGGATGGTTGATCATTTGATGTATCATTTTGAACAATGGATTCACTAATATCCTCTTCATCACTTTCATCATTTGGTATCCTTTCAACACCGAAGTTTCATTGAATTTGACATGGATGGATTCTTCAACAACTCCACTAGTCTTATTGTAAACACGATATGCTTTGCTCTTGATTGAATACCCCATAAATATTCCTTCATCGGCCTTAGGATCAAGTTTGTCCAATTGATCCTTAGTATTCAAAATAAAGCACTTACATCCAAATATCTTGAAATAACTAATATTTGGAGTTCTTCCTTTCCAAAGCTCATAAGGAGTTTTATTCATTTTAGGACGAACATAAACTCGATTAATGACATAGCAAGCGGTACTTACGCTTCGGCCCAAAAGTATTTTGAAGAGAAAATTCATTGAGCATGGACCGACTCATTTCTTGTAGCGTCCGATTCTTCCTTTCGGCTACACCATTTTGTTGAGGTGTCCTTGGAGCCGAAAAATTGTGTGTATATCCCTTGGTTTCACAAAAGACTCTAAACTCACCGTCAAATTCTCCGCCTCAATCCCTTTGAATAGTTTTAATAGAATCTTCCTTTTCATTCTCAATGCGTCTACACAACTTAACAAACTCATTAACGGCATCGCTTTTATTTGCAAGAAAAAGAGCCCAAGTGTATCTAGAAAAATCATCAACAATAACAAAAGTGTAATGTTTTCCACTTAGACTAGCCGTACCAATATCCCCATACAAATCTAGGTGAAGAAGTTGTAGAGGCTTGGTTGTGGAAATTTCATTTTTGGGCTTAAAACTACTCTTAACTAATTTGTTCTTTTGACAAGTGTCACATAAGCCAAGATTTTCAAAATTCAATTTGGGTAGTCCTTTTACATGTTGGTTTTTGTAAATATTTTTCAAACTTTTATATCCAACATGTCCAAGTCGCCTATGCCATAAACTCGTTAAATCATTGTTGGCGACAAGACAAGAAACATTTTGACTAACCAAATCACTAGTAAAAATTTTGTAAAGATTGCTCCTTTTCTATTTGCTTCACAAATAATTTCATCATTTTTACGAATAAGGCATTTTTCTTTATTGAAAACAATATTATAATTTGAATCACAAAGTTGGCTAACACTTATCAAATTAAATTTAAGCCCTTCTACTAAAAGAACATTATTAAGAGAGAAAGAAGAGTTACCAATTTCTCCATTTCCAAGAATTCTTCCTTTGCCATTGCCGAACATGACCATACCCTCTTCTTGGAACTTGATGTTGGTAAAAGTTCTCTCTTTCGGTCATATGGCGTGAACATCCGCTGTCCACGAGCCATTTGAATCCTCCATGGTTGTTGTAGCGCCTATTACCTACAAACGAACCATTTTTAGGTACCCTATAGTTTTGGGGTCCATGGGGTTAGCCTTGAGACCTTTGGGTCTCCAAACAAAGCTAAAATTGTTCTTCAATTTACAATTGCTAACATAGTGACCAACTTTACCACAATAAAAGCAAATAATATTATGGGCACTTTTAGCACGTACAAAATTCGGACCTTGGTCATTTTTCTTAAAGACTTTTTGAAATGGTTTGTAACCAAGTCCTTGTTTTGAATGCTCACCTCTTTGTGCATCTAAAATTTTAGTAACCTTATCCGTGCTTAAATTAAAACGATGCACATCCTTTTTCAAATTATCAATATCATTAGTGAGCATTTGTTTCTCGGTTTCAAGAGTTTGAATTTGAGTAAGGGTAATAGCATGAACATGATCAAGAGTCTCATAGGATGTAAATAATTTATCCTTTTCTATTTTAAGCTCTTTATGCTCCTTCTTTAAACTCTTGTATTTAACAATCAATTTTTGAAATTCATTTTGCAACTCATCAAAATCACATTGCAATTCATCAACTAAGGAGGAGGTAGAGGAGTTAGAGCGCACCTCATTATTTTCATCGTCTATAGCCATAAGACCATGTTCGGTTTCACCTTCCTCGTCGGATGTCTCGAGTAGCTCATCCCAAGTTTTGACATCCGCATTTAGAGCCTTCTTTTTCGGAAAAGGCTTTTTTTTTTGTTCCTCCTCATTGAGTTTTGGGCAATCGGCTATGAAGTGCCCGTGTTTTCCGACTTAAAGCAAGCATTATCTCTTGGTTTTCTTGCTTTATTTTTATTCACAAATTTTGCAAATTTTCGAACAAGTGCGGCCGTCTCTCATCATCATCATCATTATCATAGTATGCATTATTAGAAGAGGAAGCAAGACCTTTAGGAATATTTTGCATACCCGATTGATTGATGGTTGGTTTGGTATTTTCCTTTCCTGAGATAGACTTCATAGATGAGGAGGTTCCCGATGAGCTCGTCAAACTTGAGTGTCTCAAGATTTTGTGCTTCCGTGATTGTCGTCACCTTTTCGGACCATGAGCCGGGAAGAACATTCAATACCTTAGTCACTTTGTCTTCTTCGGAGATGACTTTACCGAGGGCCACAAGAGGATTGACAATGTTGTCAAGCCTTTCCACCATCTTGGAGATGCTTTCACCATCATACATGTTAAAGTTTTCAAAGTCTTTAACAAGCATGGTCTTTCTAGCTTGCTTGACCTTCTTTGTCCCTTCATATATAGTCTCCAATTTTTCCCAAACCTCATGTGCCGACCTTATGCCTCGTATGCGATTGTACTTTCGGTGGCGGTAAGTGAGCAATGCAAAATATTTAAGGCCTGACCGTTTAGAGAGAAAGCCTTCTTATCATTTTCATCGAACTCCTTGAAAGGTTTAGGAGCCGAGGTGCCATCCTCCATTTTTTTCGTTGGTTGATCAACTCCTTCAATAACCACATTCCATATGTCAAACCCGCACTTGTAGAAAGCACTCCATACGGTCTTTCCAAAATGCGTAGTTGTTGGCGTCGAACAATGGTGGCTTGTTGGAGGCGCCGGTGGTGAGATAAGCGTCATTCGTAGCCATGGATCTTTCCTCTTTACTCTGAACGAGCTAGCCAAAGAGTTTGGCTTTGATACCACTTGTTAGTCCAAGTGGCTACGATAATCTAGAGGGGGTGAATAGATTATCTCGGTTTTCAGATTTTGCCCTCTTTTCGAATAATCAAACAAAGACGAGAATGTAAATGCGGAAATTAAACAACACTCGTCGATTTAAAGAGGTTCAACCCACCTAGGGCCTAATCCTCTACCACCCCAAAGATATCCGGATGGATTTCAAAAAGAAAAAGATATTATTAATTTACCAAAAATTAATACAACACCTTAAGGATTACCACAACCCTCTTACACCACCTCGAGGATTACCACAATCCTCTTACAACACCTTGAAGATTACCACAACCTTCAAACACCTATCACCTAGATCACCCTAGTGTATTCTTACCACAAGAATACTCACAAGGATGTCTTGTGTTGAATGATGACCAAAATCAAGATTACAACTCAATAATGATTGATACAATATGAGTACAAGTGTAATCAAGAATTGAAAGCCTAGACCTCAAATTTGTGCAAGTGAAAGTGCTAAGGCTAATACAACAAGATATATGAAAGTGTTTGCTTTGTTTGCTCTTTGCTTGTATGGAGTGTTGTATCTTGTTGTTTGAATGAAGCCTCTATTTATAGGAGAGGTCTTGGCTTTGATTTCCAGACATTGGCTCCTCCTTGGGGAGTGATTTGCTGCAAAAGAAACCATTTAAAATCATCAATAGAGCTGTTAGAAATCAATCCCACAAAATAGGGAAAAGCTGTCAGAAAATGCAACGGATAGTTTGCTGATAAACAGGGGGTTCGACCGGTCGCACAGAGATAAGATTGAAATGAAATTCTGCGAATTTTTACACAGGGGGACCGGTCGAAGGGGGTTCGACCGGTCGCCTTGGTCTTGACCGGTTGGGGTTGATAGAAAATCAAAACAGAGAAGTCTGCATTTGAGAGGGCACTCCCTGTGTACCGGGTCGCCCAGTGGTCGACCGGCGCTCCTCACCTGGTCGCCCACCTCGGGTCGACCGGTCGCCCTCCCCATTTTCTCTTACGTCCCATTTTTGTTTCAAAACTCAACTCAAAGACGGGTTGGCCTATAGGGCGACCGGGCGAGCCCTGAAACAAAAGTGTTGTCCAATTTTAAATCGAATATAAACTTCAAGAAATACTCCGAAAAATAGTAAAAACATTTTAGATCGATCGGAAGTGTTGGGACAACATTTAGGGACATTGTTTTGGTATAAAAACTCATTTGAACAAAATCATCAAAATCATGATAAAAACATTTATCTAACATTTCTACCCCGGAGAGAATCCCAAGCAGAAGACATAGAGAACCCACCATGAGAGGTAAACATCCACCGCATGATATCCTCTGACCCCAGAAGAATCGAAACCCCGGATATATCCTCAATGAGACTCTCAGGAAGCTCACATCTGGAGACCAAGACCTGATACAATCTATCTCTATCCCATATACCATCGCGAATGAACCAATCAACCGGCATATGACCCAACGGCCGATCCAAACAATGATCTGCAAGCGGCCTATGCCCAAACCAAATATCATCCCAGAAACTGACACGACTACCACTACCAATAGACCAAAAAATCCGCTCCTGGGCTCGAATACCGATCCGCCTCAAGCGCCTCCACTGATGACTATGATTATGTGTTACGAGGCTCTACAGGAGACGGAAGCCCATTGTAACAAAGATTTGCGATCAAGAATTGAGCCCACAACGAATGGCCCTCGCGTAACCTCCACCACAACTTGTAACTGAAGGCGTCAGCAATATCTGAAAGTCGGCGCAACCCCAGCCCACCCTCAGAAATAGGACGGCGACATCTGTAGTTCTCATCCCGAAGGTTCCTCACCCTAGGAAGTGGACTGAGTTTCGGCCGATTAGCCTGTGCAACGTGACGAATAAGATTATCTCTAAGATTATGAATGCGCGGTTGGTCTCGATTCTGACTTTGATTGTGTCGCCGAATCAGAGTGGGGGATAGTTGAGATTAGTCCATTGTGTCACACCTAGAGACATGGTCTCACTTGATTCTCCCCTATATATATATATATATATATATATATGGGGAGGTTATAATGAGACGACATATTATAGTGAGACAATGTGGACTCATCTCAACGCTCACTTATCTATATCAATGGCCTAAGATAAATAGGGGTTAAAATTACATTAAACCTTTAATTAAGACAAAATAAGGGTATAATTGTCAAAACAAGCATGTGGGGGACCATCCAAATATGGAATCAGTTATTAGGAGAGAGAAAATCACGTGGGGAGAGAGAAAATCGCGCTGGAGAGAGAAAATCACGCATGTGCTGTTAGATAAATATTTTTATCAAGATTTTGATGATTATGTTTAAATGAGTTATTATATCAAAACAATGTTTATAAATGTTGTCCAAATACTCCTAAATGATTTAAAATGTTTTTACTAATTTTTGGAGTATTTCTTAGAGTTTTTAATTTGATAAAAATCGGACAACACTTTTGATGGTTTTGTTTAAATTGGTTTTTACACCAAAACTTTGTTTATAAATTTTGTCCAAATACTCTCAAATGATTTAAAGTGTTTTTTTACTAATTTTTTGAAGTATTTCTTGAAGTTTATTTTTGATAAAAATCGGACAACATTTCAAATTGAAGGTCGACCGGTCGCCCAAATGGTCGATTGACCAAGAAAAGAAAACACGAAAGAACATGGTCTTGAAAAAGAGGTAGGGGGACCGGTCCAGGGGAGGGCCGACCGGTCGCACCCCTGGGCGACCGTCGTAACCCCGCGTCGACCGGTCGACCCCCTCCGACCCGTACCTGGATCGCATTATCTTTTTCAAACGTTCGAAATCTTATATAGGGCAACCGGTCACCCTATGTTATTTTGTGACAGCAAAATTATACCGTTTGAATTCTTTGACAACAAGATTTACTTTTTCAATTTTGTACAATATTTCTACATCTTGTGATCTTCTTTTTGTAGACAAAAGTGAAGATAGATGAGCCTATGTTGGGAGCCTATGTTGGTGAAGACTTCCCTATAAATAGAGGATGAATTGAAGACACAAGATACAACACACACAAGCAAAATACACAGCAAGAAATCTGCAAATTGTTCAAGCTTTCATTTTTACATTCTTGTTGTAATAGCCTAAGTACTTTCACTTGCACATCTTTGAGGTCTAGGCTTTTTGATTCTTGATTACACTTGCACTCAATCTTTGTATTGGTTTCATAGAGTTGTAATCTCGAATTTTGTCCATCATTCAACACAAGACATCCTTGTGAGTATTCTTGTGGTAAGAATACACTTGGGTGATCTAGGTGATAGGTGTTTGAAGAGTGTGGTACTCTTCAAAGGTGGTGAAGGAAGATTGTGGTAATCTCCTTGAAGGTGTTGTAAGAGGATTGTGGTGATCCTCAAGGTGTTGTATTAATTGTGGTAATTAATAAAATCTTTTTCTTTTTGAAATCCATCCCGGAGATCTTTGGGGTGGTAGAGGATTAGGCCCTAGGTGGGTTGAACCTCTTTAAATCAATGAGTGTTGTTTAATTTCCGCATTTACATTCTTGTCATTTACTTGTTGATTTGAAAAAGAGGGTGATTTGCAAAAAATCGGCATAATCTATTCACCCCCCCTCTAGATTATCGTAGCCACTTGGACTAACAAGTGGTATCAAAGCCAAACTCTTTGGCTAGCTCGTCCCGAGTAAAGAGGAAAGATCCATAGCTACGAATGAAGCTTATCTCACCACCGGCGCCTCCATCAACAAGCCACCACTATTCGACGCCAACAACTACGCATTTTGGAAAGACCGCATGGAGTGCTTTCTACAAGGATGTGAATTTGATATTTGGAATGTGGTCATTGAAGGAGTTGCTCAACCAACAACAAAATTGGAGGATGGTACCACGACCCCCAAGCCGTTCAAGGAATACGATGAAAATGATAAGAAGGCTTTCTCTTTAAACGGTAAGGCCTTAAACATTTTACATTGCTCTCTTACCGCCACCGAATATAATCGCATAAGAGGCATACGGTCGGCACATGAAGTTTGGGAAAAATTAGAAACCATCTATGAGGGCACAAAGAAAGTAAAGCAAGCAAGAAAAACAATGCTTGTGAAAGACTTTGAAAATTTCAATATGCATGATGGTGAAAGCATATCAAAAATGGTGGAAAGGCTTGACAACATTATCAATCCTCTTGTGGCTCTTGGAAAGGTCATCTCCGAAGAAGATAAGGTGACCAAAGTCTTAAATGCCCTTCCCAGCTCATGGTCCAAAAAGGTGACGGCAATCACGGAAGCTCAAAATCTTGAGACACTCAAGTTTGATGAGCTCATTGGGAACCTCCTTATTTATGAAGTATATCTCAAGGAGAGGAAAAATTCTCAACCATCCACCTCTAAACCGGCAGATACGCAAAATATTATTAAAGGCTTAGCATCTTCTTCTAATAATGTTTATTATGCTAGTGATGAGGATGATGAAGAAACGACGACTCTTGTTAGAAAATTTGCAAAATTTGTAAACAAAAATAAAGCAAGAAAGCCAAGAGACAATTCTTGTTTCAAATGCGGAAAATCCGGGCACTACATAGCCGATTGCCCAAAATTAGCGGAAGAGGAACAAAAAGAAGAAAAAGCCTTTTCCGAAAAAAAGAAGGCGTTAAATGTGGACGTCAAAACTTGGGATGAATTACTTGAAACAACCGACGAGGAAGGAGAATCCGAACATGGTCTTATGGCCATAGACGATGAAAATACCGAGGTACGCTCTAATGCTTCATCTTCTTCCCTAGTTGATGAATTACAATGTGATTTTGATGAATTGCAAAATGAGTTTCAAAATTTGATTGTTAAATACAAGAATTTGAAAAAGGAGCATAAAGAGCTTAAACTAGAAAAGGATAAATTATTTACTTCTTATGACTCTCTTGATAAGGCTCATGCTATTACTCTTACTATGGTCCGTACTCTTGAAACCGAAAAACAAACGCTCACAAATGATATTGAAAATTTAAAAAAGGATGTGCATCGATTCAATTTAAGTACGGATAAAGTCACAAAAATTTTAGATGCACAAAGAGGTGAGCATTCTAAATTAGGACTTGGTTACAAACCTTTTGAAAAAGCTTTTAAGAAAAAGACCAAGGTCCAACTTTTATGCGTGCTAGTAGTCCTCGTATTATTACTTGTTTTTATTGTGGTAAGAATGGACACTATGCTAGCAATTGTAAATTGAAGAATAATTTTAGCTATTATTGGAGACCTAAAGGTCTCAAGGCTAACCCCATGGACCCCAAAATTATAGGGTACCTAAAAATAATTCCTTTGTAGGTTATAGGGGTTATAACAACAATGGAAGATTCAAAATGGCTCGTGGACAGCGGATGTTCACGCCATATGACCGGAAAGAGAGAACTTTTTACCAACATCAAGCTCCAAGAAGAGGGTATGGTCATGTTCGGCAATGGCAAAGGAAGAATTCTTGGAAATGGAGAAATTGGTAACTCTTTCTCTCTTAGTAATGTTCTTTTAGTAGAAGGGCTTAAGTTCAATTTGATAAGTGTTAGCCAACTTTGTGATTCAAATTATAATGTTGTTTTTAATAAAGAAAAATGCCTTATTTCCAAAAATGATAAAATTATTTGTGAAGCAATTAGAAAAGGCAATCTTTACAAAATTTGTACAAGTGATTTGGTTAGTCAAAATGTTTCTTGTCTTGTCGCCAATAATGATTTAACTAGTTTACGACATAGGCGACTTGGACATGTTGGATATAAAAATTTGCAAACTATTTACAAAAACCAACATGTAAAAGGACTACCCAAATTGAATTTTGAAAATCTTGGCTTATGTGACACTTGTCAAAAGAACAAATTAGTTAAGAGTAGTTTTAAGTCTAAAAATGAAATTTCCACTACCAAACCCCTACAAATGCTTCATCTTGATTTGTATGGGGATATTGGTACGGCAAGTCTAAGTGGAAAACATTACACTTTTGTTATAGTTGATGATTTTTCTAGATATACTTGGGCTCTATTTCTTACAAATAAAAGCGATGCCGTTAATGAGTTTGTTAAGTTGTGTAGACTCATTGAAAATGAAAAGGAAGATACTATTAAGTCTATTCGAAGTGATCGAGGTGGAGAATTTGACGGCGAATTTAGAGTCTTTTGTGAAACCAAGGGATATAGTCATAATTTTTTGGCTCCAAGGACACCTCAACAAAATGGAGTAGCCGAGAAAGGAAGAATCGGACACTTCAAGAAATGAGTCGGTCCATGCTAAATGAATTTTCACTTCCAAAATATTTTGGGCGAAGCGTAATACCGGTTGCTATGTCATTAATCGAGTTTATATTCGTCCTAAAATGAATAAAACTCCATATGAGCTTTGGAAAGGAAGAACTCCAAATATTAGTTATTTCAAAATATTTGGATGTAAATGTTTTATTTTGAATACTAAGGATCAATTAGACAAACTTGATCCTAAGGCCGATGAAGGAATATTTATGGGGTATTCAATCAAGAGCAAAGCATATCGGGTTTACAATAAGACTAGTGGGGTTGTTGAAGAATCCATCCATGTCAAATTCAATGAAGCTTGGTGTTGAAAGGATACCCAATGATGAAAGTGATGAAGAGGATATTATTGAACCCATTGTTCAAGATGAAACTCAAAATGATCAACCTTCAAGCTCAAGTGTTCCTCAAGAAGATAAAGGTGATATTTCGAATCTTCCCGTAGCATTGAAATTTAAGGGAGATCACCCAAAAGATCTTATTATTGGTGATCCCCTTGATAAAGTAATGACTCGAGGAAAATTTGCTGAGAAAGCTCTTATATCTCAAAAAGAGCCTAAAAATGCTAAGGAAGCCATTGAAGATGAGGATTGGTTTTTAGAAATGCAAGAGGAGTTGAATCAATTTGAAAGGAATGATGTATGGGAATTAGTACCTTGTCCTCCATCTCAAACCATTATTGGTACAAAATGGATATTTCGGAACAAACTCGATGACCAAGGCAATATTGTTGAAACAAAGCAAGGTTAGTAGCTCAAGGTTATTGTCAAGAAGAAGGTATTGATTATGATGAAACATTTGCACCGTAGCACGTTTAGAAGCTATTCATATTTTACTTGCCTATTCTAGTTTTAAAAATTTCAAGCTTTACCAAATGGATGTAAAATCCGCATTTTTAAATGGTATTATTCAAGAAGAAGTCTATGTAAAACAACCTCCGGGGTTTGAAATTTTTTAGGCCTAATGATGTTTATAGACTTAAAAAGGCCTTATATGGTTTGAAACAAGCACCCGTGCATGGTATGATAGACTTAGCTCTTTTCTTTTGCAAAATGGTTTTACAAGAGGTAAAGTTGACACTACTCTCTTTGTTTTTGAAAAAGGGCAAGATTGCTTATTAGTGCAAATTTATGTTGATGATATTATTTTTGGTGCTACTAATGAATCCTTGTGCAAGAAATTTTCTAAGTTAATGCAAGGTGAATTTGAAATGAGCATGATGGGGGAGCTCAACTTCTTCCTTGGACTTCAAATTAAGCAATGCCAAGAAGGAATTTATATTTCTCAATCAAAATATACAAAGGAGCTTTTGAAGAAATTTGGCATTGAAGAAGGAAGAACCGTCTCTACCCCAATGGCAACAAACGCCAAGATTGACAAAGATGAAAAAGGCAAGTCGGTTGATGAATCCAAATATAGAGGTATGATTGGTAGTTTACTTTATTTAACCGCAAGTAGACCGGACATTCTTCATGCCGTATGCCTATGTGCTTGTTTTCAAAGCAATCCCAAAGAATCTCATATGAGTGCCGTTAAAAGGATTTTTCGATATTTGAAAGGCACTATTCAATATGGTTTATTCTATCCAAAGAATGAAAAATTTTCTCTTAAAGGTTATAGTGATTCGAATTATGCGGGAAATATTGATGATCGGAAAAGTACTTCCGGATCATGTCAATTTCTAGGTGATTGCCTAGTTTCTTGGTTTTCAAAGAAACAAAATTGTGTTTCACTTTCAACGGCCGGCGAATATATTTCGCGGCATTATGTTGTACACAACTTCTTTGGATGAAACAAACCTTAGCGGATTATAAATGTTCTTTTGAAAGTGTTCCTATCTTTTGTGATAATATTTCGCTATAAACATTGCTCAAAACCCGGTTCATCATAACCGTACTAAACATATTGAGATTCGACATCGTTTTCTAAGGGATTGTGTTTCAAAACGAAAAATTGAGATATCTTTTGTACCATCTCAAGATCAATTAGCGGACATTTTTACTAAACCGCTAACTTCCGAGACTTTTGCATCAATACGATCTCGGTTAGGCATAATGCATATTGAATGAGGTCTATGATTGCATTTTGCACCTTTTTAAAACTTAGGGGCGAAAAATTGAATTTTTGGTTCAAACTTCGGAAATTGCAAAACAGAAAGAACATCTGGGCTGACTGGGGCAATGTCGACCGATCGCCCCTCAAGAGTTTTTGGTTAAAATCGTTTTTGTTCTCAGTCTCAGCCATTTTGGCTTATTTTGGTCATTTTTCGTCCCCTTCACATTTTGCACTCAAATTTCACTTCAAATTTGTTTTTGTGCATACTTTTTACATTTTGGACTTCATTAGGCTCGATTATCATCATCATTGCTCATCTTTACCAAATAAATGGTAAGAATTCTACTCCATTCGCTCAATTGGGTTGAACCCTTGAGATTTTGACTTATTTGCAAAATTCTTGATGCTAGTTTCATATGAATGTGATGAGCTTAATATTTATGATGTATTGAATGTTGTTTGAACTGAATTGGTGATGAAAATTTTTGGCTTAAATGAATTTCAAAGGCGTTATATACTTCTAGTTTTATTCGATACACGCCAAGTGTTCGACAAAATGTTTCAATGAAAAATTCATCACCTACATGAGTCTCTCGATTTGAAAAGTCTTATAAGTTTATAGAGATCATGTTTTATAAATCAAATGAGCTTTTGCAAGTCAATTGATCAACTTTTCCCTTTTATTTGGAATTTAAGCTTCAATTTTCAAAAAGCTCGATAAATCGATGAATTTGCGCACTTTGATATGAATATATGATGTTTTTATCGTGCTAATATTCTTTTTGATGATTCCAAAGGGGGAGAAACAGGAAAAACGCTCATACGCTCAAAGAAGCGAAAATAAGCTTGCAAGAAAAGTTATAAGCTGTGAATATTGCTTAGTCCATTAGATGTATTGTGGACTTTTTTGCTTGACTATTGATGTTTTGTGACAGGGGGAGCTTATAAGCTCATGGAATTCAAGCTTAAGTTGTAAAAGCTAAGCTTTTAGCTTTTAGTTGTTGCTTGTATACTTATTCTTGATATGCATATTGATAGGGGGAGCTTGTGCAAAAATAATTTTGAAAAATCTTTGCTCATATCCTTGTGTGTTTGTACTTATGATGAATCTTGCTTGCAATGGTTGATGTCTTAAGACCGGAAAATTGGTTTTGTTTTAAAATCAACTTCCTAAAATTGTTTTGGTTTGTAATCATCAAAAAGGGGGAGTTTGTTAGATAAATGTTTTTATCAAGATTTTGATGATTATGTTTAAATGAGTTATTATACCAAAACAATGTTTATAAATGTTGTCCAAATACTCCTAAATGATTTAAAATGTTTTTACTAATTTTTGGAGTATTTCTTAGAGTTTTTAATTTGATAAAAATCGGACAACACTTTTGATGGTTTTGTTTAAATTGGTTTTTACACCAAAACTTTGTTTATAAATGTTGTCCAAATACTCCCAAATGATTTAAAATGTTTTTACTAATTTTTTGGAGTATTTCTTGAAGTTTATTTTTGATACAAATCGGACAACATTTCAAATTGAAGGTCGACCGGTCGCCCAAATGGTCGACATGTACCTGAAGAAAAGAAAACACGAAACAGAACATGCAGGTCTTGAAAAAAGAGGTAGGGGGACCGGTCCAGGGGAGGGCCGACCGGTCGCACCCGAAGGCGCGGCGTCGCACCCCCAGATTGGCCGGTCGATCCCCTCCGACCCGTACCTGGATCGCACTATCTTTTTCAAACGTTCGAAATCTTATACAGGGCAACCGGTCGCCCTATGTTATTTTGTGACAGCAAAATTATACCGTTTGAATTCTTTGACAGCAAGATTTACTTTTCAATTTTGTACAATATTTCTACATCTTGTGATCTTCTTTTTGTAGACAAAAGTGAAGATAGAGGAGCCTATGTTGGGAGTCTATGTTGGTGAAGACTTCCCTATAAATAGAGGATGAATTTAAAACACAAGATACAACACACACAAGCAAAATACACAACAAGAAATCTGCAAATTGTTCAAGCTTTCATTTTTACATTCTTGTTGTAATAGCCTAAGTACTTTCACTTGCACATCTTTGAGGTCTAGGCTTTTTGATTCTTGATTACACTTGCACTCAATCTTTGTATTGGTTTCATAGAGTTGTAATCTTGAATTTTGTCCATCATTCAACACAAGACATCCTTGTGAGTATTCTTGTGGTAAGAATACAATTGGGTGATCTAGGTGATAGGTGTTTGAAGAGTGTGATACTCTTCAAAGGTGGTGAAGGAAGATTGTGGTAATCTCCTTGAAGGTGTTGTAAGAGGATTGTGGTGATCCTCAAGGTGTCGTATTAATTGTGGTAATTAATAAAATCTTTTTTTCTTTTTGAAATCCATCCGGAGATCTTTGGGGTGGTAGAGGATTAGGCCCTAGGTGGGTTGAACCTCTTTAAATCAACGAGTGTTGTTTAATTTCCACATTTACATTCTTGTCATTTACTTGTTGATTCGAAAAAGAGGGTGATTTGCGAAAAATCGGCATAATCTATTCACCCCCCCTCTAGATTATCGTAGCCACTTGGACTAACATGTGCTCTGCCATGCAGTATGCTGTACATTTATCATATATTTGATTTATACTTAACACTATTTTAATGTATGTTTAACATAATTTTACTACATATTAAAAATGGGTTAAATAAAAACATGTGGGGACTGTGAATTAAAGAATCAGTAATAGAGAGAGAGAATAACGTTCATTACCATGTGGGGACCGTGGATTAAGTAAACCAATTATAGAGAGAGAGAAAATCACGCTCATTATTGTGTTGTATATTTATCAATGATTTGATGTATACTTAACACTATTTTGCTGCTTGTTTAACATAATTTTACTGTATATTAAATGGTCAAACAAAAATATATGAGGGACCGTTAATTAAAGAATCAATTAATAAGATTATTCCAGGCAGACCAATAATTACAATTTATTACGGTGTACCAAATAACAGTTGTTAAAAATATCAACAACTAATCGAAGCAAATCAATTAACTAAATTATTGTAGGGTTAACTATGTCTACATATACAATAAAATCAGTCTATGTATACAGTAAACTATGTCTAACTATACAAATAAAATCAGACTATCTATATAGTAAACTATGTCTAACTATACAATAAAATCAGACTATCTATACAGTAAACTATGCCTAACTATACAATAAAATCAAACTATGTATACAACGATTCGAGCTCTCGCCGCTGTCCACTTTTTCTATCTCTTTTAGCCATGATTAACAAAACTCCAGTCCTGACACAAAAAACCAAAAATAAAGTGTTAGTGCAGAATATATCAAAAAACATACGGTAAAAATTAAATAAATAAGCATCAAAATACATATAAGTATACAATAAAACTCTCATACTTTTTTCAACAAAAATAGGTATACAGCAAAACAAATATAAGTATACATCGAAAAACATATAAGTATACAGTAATCTATACTAAAATATAAATATACATCAAACATATAAATTCATCTTTTTCGACTAGAAAAAAAAGAACCTACATTAACAAAATCTTAACCACTATCACCGAAAAAATACATGTGATTATTCCAGCGTTAATGCACCGGATTTACAGAGATCATTCTCCATACTGGTGCATAAATAACAACCCCTTCAAAAAGTTTGATAAAATATCAAAAGTGATTTATACATTTAGATTCCTGAAGATTTAATCACCTTGGATTTAAATTACTGTAACATCTGACTTCAACATATATATATATATAGTTGTGAGAAACCAGAGATTAAACACAGAGATCATTCTCCAACTTTTTGCATTCTATAACCTGCTAAGGAGTTCATAATCCATGTATTGCTTGCTATCACGGCTCCAGATGATCTGGCCAAGCATTTGCACGTCTTTGGTTCAATATCGAAGCTCAAGGCTGTAAATGGTGAAGGTTTTTGCATGGCATCTGTTCGATGAAATTGCCTCGCCTCCTGCAACAGGCTTTCTGTTGAGAACTTTACCTCTAGCAGCGGGACCATCTGTGGCACGCTCGGAGGTTTCAGAATGGATGATGTAAGCTATGGGGACTAGGGAGAGGAGAAGAAGGAGGAGGAAAAATTTGGGGGAACAGAGAGAGAAAGCCATTGTGGGGGAGATGAACGGGATTTGGGGAGATACCAATTGGGGATGAAAATGACCAACCTGCCCTTTCAGCTTTAAAATAAATCTAAAATAATTATTAAATTGGGAAAATCTCAACCATCTAAAATTTGAGATTTGTGGCTAGGATTAGTCCACACTGTCTCACTCTAATTATGTGGTCTCATTTGATCATATTCCTATATATATATATATATATATTTACAACCATACACAAACACACACACACACACATAGTATGACCATTAGATTGGTTTTTTGGATGATCCAGATTTATTTCTTTACTTAGGCAAGTAGTTGATGCAGATTTAGTGGGGTCAAAGATGTAAATTATCATATTTTCGGATAATTAATTAAGGGCAAAGTTGTCATTACATATGAGTGTGAAATGTAAGTTACGATTTACCATATTTTTAGTTCCCACGATTGTGGGGGAGTTATTTTCATTCAAAATACACATCTTTTCGCACTATAGGAACCTTATTCTACCTTCAAGATTTTTTGCATTGTTTGGGACAAGAGTTGGGCGATTTCGTGTTATATATATATATATATCGGGGGAGGATCCAATGAGACCACATTTTATGGTGAGACAGTGTGGACTAATCTTACCCTCCCCTATTTACATCAAAGACTAGGAATAATTTGGGATAATAATACATTAACCATTTAATGAAATTCGAGAAATGATAAAATTATCAAACAAACATGTGGGGACCGTCCAAATATGGAATCAGTTATGGGAAGAGACAGAATCACGCTGGAGAGAGAGAGAAAATCACACATGTGCTCTGCGATGCAGTATAATATATATTTAACATATATATATTTATTGTATACTTAACACTATTATACTGTATGTTTAACAAAAATTTACTGCATATTAAAATTGTCAAACAAAAACATGTGGGGACAGTGAATTAAGGAATTAGTATAGAAAGAGAGAGAATCACGCTCATTAACATGTGGGGACCGTGAATTAAGTAAATCAGTTATAGAGAGAGAATATCACGCTCATTATTATACTGTATATTTAACATATATTTACTGCATATTTAACACTATTATACTGTATGTTTAACATATACGTCTTTCGCATATTAAAAATTTTCAAACAAAAATATGCGGAGAACGTGAATTAAGGAATCAGTTAACAAGATTATTCTGGGTAGACCAATTATTACGGTTTATTACGGTATACCAAAAAACAATAATTAAAATTCAACAACTAATAGACATGAATCAATTAACTAAATTATTATACAAAGAAAATATGTCTAACTATACAATAAAATCGGCTATGTATACAAAGATATACTATGTCTAACTATACAATAAAATCGACAAGTCTAACTATATAATAAAATCGGACTATCTATCTGAAACTATGTCTAACTATACAATAAAATCAGACTATACATACAATTGCCCTCGACACTCTGTTCACTTTTTCTACCTCTTTAAGCCATGATTAACAAAATACCAGTCCTCGCACAAAAACCAAAAATAAAGTGCCAGTGCATAATATATAAAAAACATACAGTAAAAATTAACTAAATAAACATCAAAACACATATAAGTATACAACAAAATCTCCTAAGTTTTTCAAAAACCATAAACCATCTTCTTCAACAAAAACAAAACATATAACTGTCGTTAACAAAAAATTAATCCACCATCACCGGAAAAAAAAGCACATGAAACATACAAAATCCTAATTAACAATTTCAACTTGTAATCGCATTCTCCCCAAAACACAACAAAATCGCAATAAAAAATAAAATTAAATAAACTCTAGGCTTTCACAATTAAATTCAAAAATAGTGGGAAAAGAAATATTAATGTCTTTCGCTTCGTTGAAAAAGACGATGTGTCGTTTGATCTCAACGGAATTCTCAAATCACAGTCAATCTCCGGCTTCACTCTCGTCGGTTTTACGAACCAAAACCTCAATCTAGTACGCAAATAGAGCTTCACTTCAATGTCGTACGCGCCGGAACCCACGAAGCTGTGAAAATTCAAAAAACAAAAATTGGCGAGCGATTTGTGGGGGAGATGAACCGATTTGGGGGGAGTTACCAATTGGAGGTGAAAACTACTAATAAGAAAATGACCAACCTGACCTTATTTGATTTAAAATAAAAAAAGGCCACTAAATCAGCCAAATCTCAACCATCTAAGATTTTAAATATGTGGACAAGATTAGTCCACACTGTCTTACCTATGGAATATGGTCTCACTTCAAAATAGTAACCATAAAATTTTCCCGCCCATTTTTCATTACTATAAAAAGTAATAAAAGTCTTGGAAAAAAAGATAAAAAATATTTGTAATTTTATGGTTTCCAAATCTATGTACTGCATTAATTGGTTTTCCAGATATGTGTTTGTACTGTACTAATTATTATATTTATATTTTTATTTTGTTTTCAAGATTTATTAACCTTTTCGATTTTGATTAGTCTTTGACGTATAATATATAAAATTAATCATCTTTTTACGAACTTCAATTTGATACACATATTACATATACAAAATAAATAAATATAATAAATAAATAAAAATATTTTACTCAAAAAAAAGGGAGCGGCTTTTAAAAATAATGCATTCGGGCTACTGAGCAATTTGTATATTCATGTATTTTGACTATTGTAATTTCTTATTTTCAGTAAATTGGGTTTTAACCCTCAACATAATTTGTTAAGTTCTGATTATTAACGTAAAATTATTTTGACAACAACTTTTATACTTTCTTATTTTAAAAAAAAGAAAAAAAAATATTTCAGTAAATCGACTTTTCACATAATTCATACTTTCCTAACTTAAAATAAATAATTTTATATTTTCATCTAAAAAATAATGAAGATTATAAAAAAGTGATATGAATGCTTATATTTTTATAATTGGTAAGCTTTTGATATTCTGAAATAATTTAACACTTAATAATTTAAATTTTTTATTGACAAAACCAATATTTATTTTATTTATTTCCTTACCAAAAAAAAAATATTGGAACATTTTCTCTTATAAAAGAGATGAAAAACACAAAATATCCTATCATAATTTTTAAAAAAAATCGAACAATACACAACAAAATCTGTAAAATAACCAATATTCTAAAAAGTTGAACATGTAATATAAATCTGGACAACAACATTGGAAACAAAAAATAATCTTACAAAAATGTGAAAATATATATATGATTGTATGTATCTATGCATTATATTTGACAAAATAATCCACCACAAATATTATATGAAATACCTGAATATGCAAATTCTATATATCTATAATTCTTTGTACCTATGTATTATATCAGGTAAAATAATCCAATGTATAAATATTGTATGAAATGCTTGAAATATTGAAATGTTGGATATATATATATATATATAATTGTAGAGAGATTCAAATTATATATATAATTTATTTACATATTATATTTTCCATATTTTTTTGAATATATTATAAGTAAATGCTTATTACATAAAATAAATGATATTTATTTGTTCTATTACATACTTATGTTATATTTATTTGTTATTATCAAACAATAATTTTTTATGTTATAAAATAGTTTCTCAAATAATCAGGATTTGAGTAAAATGATATTGTTATCGAGAAATCAAATGATACTCTGATTTTAATTATTAAATTAATATATATATATATATAGTAACGTGTTGATATAAATTTCAATTATGTCTCAATTGATCTAATTTAATTTAGTTGTCGAAAATTATTAAGTAAATATATAGTTTTTAAAATTTTGCACAACTCAACAAATGTTTTTTAATAGGTATATAAACTTACTTCAAATATATAATAATTTTGTTTTCTTTATTTTTTTTTCATTTTTCTAAAGTTTTAATTTATTGTTGAATATTTAACATAATATTTTGTGAAAAATATATTAAATTAGTATAATAATAATAGTAATCTAATAAATCTTAAATTATTTTATTCGGTTCAAGACGTATCATCCTACAACTATTCCCCAGTTCAATGGACATGGTCTGGATGGGCTTTGAGATGCCCGTCATGCATGCCCCCCTCTATTATCATTCCTATAATATATTGATTTTTTTTATTATTCAATACTTTATTATATTCCACTCCGTGCATCACACGGGCGATATACTCGTGTATATTTATGTTATGAAGATTGCATACATAGACCATAATTGGTGTATATATAGTTATGTGTGGATTTTAGAAGATGGTGTCTGGATTCAATGTTTTAGTCTAACACAATCCCACTGCATTATTAGCACAATTTAAGTATATAGATTATTTCACATACTGTATTTTTGGTTTTATGTTACATAGATTTCTGTTTTGTTTATGTTAGTGGTTTGAATTTTTGTATATTTATAATATGAATATTGCATACATAGATCATAATTGGTGTATTTTATAGTTGTGTGTGGATTTAAGTAGTTTGTGTCCGGATTCTAGGAGTTACTCTAACACAATTTCATTGTATTTTCTTAGTGTAATTAAAGTGTATAGATTGTTTCCATTTACTGCATTTTTTGTTTTGTTTTACTTGGTTTCCAGTTTTGTTTTACATAGTGGTTTGAGTTCTTATATATATTTATAATAAGAAGGCTGCATACATAGATAATAATTAGTGCATATATAATTGTGCGTGGATTTATTCGTGTTTTTTTTTTTCAAGGTCGGTTTGAAGGTTTAAGATATTTCACGTTGATGGAGATTTTCCGCAAAACGTTATTTGATTGATTTGTTTAGGATAATATTTTTCACGGTCTTGTTGAATTAATTGAGTAATCAATTCCTATTTTTTAGGAACCGTATTTGGCAGCTTCTTTCATTTATATTGTCTATTATACCTCCATTAATTATTATTTTTGATTATTAATATAATTTTCAATCGTTAAATCTAGACTAGCAATTGAAAATTTTCAATGAACTGGATTACTCCCCACTATCCCACAGGAACATAGGTATCTCATTTGAACTACCCCTATATATATATATATATCCTTGTTTAAAATGAAGATTAAAACAATTAAGTGAGTAAATTAATTTAACTTTTCTAGTTTTTCAACCTTGTACAGAAGTAGTAAGGGTGGATCAGAAGAATGTCACTTTGTTTTTGTTTTTGTTTTTTCTTCTTTGATTTATCATTATTAGGGTTTCTCCACACTAGTGATGGAGACTCCAAGTGGCCCTTTTCTGTCAAATGATTAGATGGGCCATAAATTTTAATTCAAGATTCAATTAATATCCTCAATTCTATTCTTTTTTTCTTGAAATGATCATTTTTTTTTATTTTTTTTGAAAGGGTTTTTTCTTGAAATGTTGAAGCATGCACAAACTAGTTGGATTTGTTTGAATCAAGTGCTATGCCTTATTTCTAAAGAGAAAACGAAAAATCTATTACATTGTATTTTTTTCGAGCTACTCCATTTTAATTCTAGTGTAGTTGTAAAAGATGTTATGCTTTTTTTTTTTTTTTTAACACAAACTCAAGAAACTTCCTCCAATCTAGAGATTGATAAGTGATACCGAAGGGTTTTTATAAATTATAAGGGAATAATATTTTACTCTTTATAATCAAGACTGCGTAAGCAGTGGCGGACGCAGGATTCGGGACTTGGGGGGCAAAACCTACGAAAACCTATAGAACGAATTTTTCTTAAAACTTTTGGGGGGGCAAATATAAATTTTCATTAGTATAGATATAATTTTGAAATAAATAACAAGTAGAAAAATTGAGTATTGAAAAATTTTGGGGGCGCAGTGGCCCCCACTTGCCCCCCCTTAGATCCGCCATTGTGCGTAAGTGCCGTGGGCAAGAAAGTCATTTTATAATTATTATTATTATTTTATTTATGCATTTATTTGATATCCTTAATTACCCAATATTATTCATTAATTGTTGATGAAATTATCCGGCCCAAGCGCCACTTTCTCCTACGCGGCCTATGAGACCCGCTATTCCTGGTACATATATAAAGGTCCCTCCAGCTCATTTGTAAGCAAGTACAATTAATTACTGCGAATTAAATTCTCGTGCTCTGGATTTTTCTCTCCTACAGATGAGCATCGGAGGGGCCTCATTTGGGACCACCCAGGGCCCCCTAACCTTGTTATGTGTGTTGCAGGCTAGTTCTTATCCGAAGATTGTACCAGCTCATGAGAAGAAGTTGGACCGACTTATCCGATTCCTTGACTTAGAGTGAGTTGCGGAAAAAAGCAGCATCAATAAGAAATTAACTTCGTTTTTTGATATAATTAATATGAGGTTTGTCGCTTAATTCGTTTCCAACTATTCGGTATAGTTCGTGAATTTTTTGTCTATTTTTCCCCAAATACCGTTTTTGTAGATAATTATATTTATATCACTTTTCTTCTTTGTACATAAATTGTTATCAAAGAATCATTTAGTTTCACCAAATTTTACCTATATTTCACTGTCCAAGTAATAGTGAATAGTAATATATGCTTCCCATTGATAACGTCATGCTTACAACATCAAAATGGTCATACATTAATGCATGTGCTGTTATTATTCATATCCTTAAAATTTTACTTCACCAGTAATCTTGGGGACATAACATACCTTCATTATTATTCCTTCTTTTTTGTCCCATAAATTCAATAATGGTAATTTTTTTTTTATTGTAGTCTATTTTCTTGGGAGATACAAGAGTGCTTTGAGCCCCTAAACCCCTCTTCCTAAATCCTACCTATCTCTGAAGATAAATGTCAGATGGTTAATTCAATGTACTTGAGGTTTCTTGATGTAAGAAGGGAATCATGTGAATACTTTTCGTTCATCTAATGTGTTGTGGATCAAATGTATTGTTACAGATATATTGTGTTGTGTAGCTCCATCCACTATAGAATGAGTTGTCACGTATTTAAATTTTCATTTGAGTTTTCTAATATAGACTGCATATATAATATGATAAGGGATTCAAATTACTACAATACCCCAAAAAATTCACAATGACATCACAAAAAAACTTACACTTTACTGAATTGATAGTAGTGATTTTCCCCACAACACTAGTAATTTTTAAATTTATCGAGTTACATCAATCCGATCGACCCCAATTACACTAATATATATATATATATTTTGAGTGAGTTTCATACATTCATAAGAATAATCTTATAACTAAAGACCCTATTACACTAATTTGATCTCAAACCAATATATATATATATATGTGCATATGTATGTATGTATGTATGTATGAATGGTCCTATGTGGTCCAATGCCAATTCCATTTGTGTCCCCTTAGGGGCATGGTAGGTTTGTCATTCCAAGGCTTTTCAGTTGTGTCTTTTGGGCAACATTCTTGTGATGTTGGTGTCTTTTCTCAAAGCCTACTTACACCCACCCTAATTTAGAGAGTGGGCATACACTTTTCATCAATTTGGTTTTGTTTCCAATTTGGAATGATCAAATGGTAGGGATCAACGGGAAAATGAAACTCACTTTACCTTGTTAAGCCCAACTCCTTTTTTTTTTTTTTTTTTAATTTATTATTAAAATGATTTATTTGTTATTTATATTTTACATTAGATTTAAGAAAATGGTCTAAATCAAAAAAAAAAAAAATTACTGTCAAATTCAAACAGATACTTTGTTGATATTTATTAGTTCTTATTAAAACGATTGCATCAACAATTTATTATTACATATTAAACTTGGAAATTGTTTCTTATATATTGTATCCTCTCTATTTCTCTTAATGTGTTTTGTCTCTATGGAAGAAAATCAATTTCACTTTATATTAAAGTATTTAGATCCGTTGGCGGTAGTGAAATCGGTTTTTGTACAATACATACAATCAAAAATTAAATAATCTTCTTTTTTATGATAATGTTGATTAATCTAACTCCTCGAGTTCTATAATTCTATTCTTTTGTTGTTCAAATGTACACCAGTTTAACTTATACCGCGCTGTGACAGTGATTAGCTGACAAAGCCAATTATTGTCTGCACATTTTTTATTTTTATTTTTATTATTACACTCAGAATAATCACATTATTTATGCATAAAAATCTGAGGACTTTTCATAGATAATTGTGAAACTATGATGTTTCTATTCTACTATTGCATCTTACCCTAAATCATTAAAAAAATGAAAATTTGAAAACCTTTATTCGTCTAGACTTGTTTGAAAACTGCAACTCTGATAATTTATCGAACTGAAATGATCAATCATTCATAAAATAAGTAAAATTGAATTTTTTTTTGAAAGCAAGTAAAATTGAATTTGTCTCGTGTTAATTCGTAGAAATTTGTACACTAATTAATATTTTTATAGATATAATGCTACTTTAACAAATTCAAATTTATTAACTAGTTTATAATCTTTTAATTTGACAAATATAAATCATGTATGCAAATATGGAAACTTCTCAAAAAAAATTATTTTTTTAGTGTGTAATAAGTACTAATTAATTAACTACTAGCTTAGTTTCATGCAGCTAACTAGGGTTAATTAATTTTTCTAATCGAAATGAATTTATTAATTGGAAGTGCAATTTAATATGGGTGAAAACTGTTACATTCTCTTGGGCAAAATAAAGAAAGTTGGGAAGGCATAAAAAGATGGAGCACTAGTTGGATGCACATGAGTTAGTGAACCTTTTGGGTTTTGTTACTATATTTTATTTAATCTTACTGCAACATACTTAGAAAGTTTTATTTTTTTATTTTTATTTTTGGGAATAGGGTAAGATATATGTAAAATATTATCCTTATTTTTTTTACCAAATAAGTGAGATTAAAAAATAATGTTTATGTTAATATGCCACATTGAAAGGTTTTATATTTTCTCCTAATTTTTTTCGTGTGGATTATTTTTATTGTTGTTGTTGTTTAATGATTAAATTATTACTATTTTTATAGCATTAAATTATTACTAGTTTTCGTTATATATATCTAAAGACATCATCGGAGTCCAGTCAACAGTTCAATAAAATCTTAATATTGTCTTTTTTTTTTTACCCCAAGATCAATGTTAAGCTGGAAAAAGCACAATTTGGTTTAAACGAAGAATTAAATAAAAGAGACCTTTTTCCTACTGAAAAAGTAAAGATTCTTGATTATTTCAAGTTTCATTCTATTGGTGAAACAAAAGAACAGCTTCTAAGCATGTACTTTTCAAGGCTTGAGCTCCACTAAAAGTGTGGATGTTTTTTTTCCTAATAATTATTTATTAATGGATATTTAATCTAAGTTATAACCATTAATAACAATTGTCGACAAAATTTACCACAAAGTATTATATCTTATTAATTTCTAGAGAAAATACTTTTCTTCAACCTGAGCCTTGAGTTTTTTTACAATTTGCAACCTTTAATATTTGTTTTTCAACTAATAACCTAGATTTTGTGGATTTTTGCTTTGCAACCTCAGGCTGACCGGAATTGGAATATTTAAGGAATATTCGTCTATGTAGCCCAGAATATATCATGCATATTTCAATTTTGGCTGGCCGGAGGTTGCAAAATAAAAACCCGCAACAATTGTCAGTTGTTCAAATAAATAATTTAGGTTGTAGAATGTAAATATGATACAAGTTTAAGTTGCCAACAATTATTTTCTCTTATTTCTATTATGGTGGAAGAAGTTTTGGCCATATTGTTCATCTCTGAAGTTGCAATTTTCTCCTTGCTCGACTTTTGTTTTGTAATTAAAAAAAATCATGACAAATAAATAATTATAATTTTTTGGGGTTTTGAATGATTGCTTTTGATTGTTGCACAAGCATAGTTATTATTACATACAAATGAAGCTTCCTCAATAAACTTTAAGGGCTCGTTATATTAATTTGGGTAAAATACAATAGCACCCCATGAACTTGATCTTATGTCTCATTTATTTTCTAAACCTGCAAATGTAAACCCTTCTATTTAAAAAATATAGTGTATGCTCTTTATATTAGTTACGGTAATTTTGAAAATTACGGGTTTAGTGCAACAATTTGCAAAGTTCAAGATAGATAAAGTAGAAAAATTCAAAGTTAAGTAGACAAAGTAGAAAAACTCGCATAGTTTGAGAAAAAGTTAAAATTAACTCATATATTAATTATTGTCTCTGAGTAATTGTACCACATACTCCTAGTACTACTATAATTTTGGATTTTCTAGTTTATTTATATTTTATTATATGTTACATATTAAATATTTATTTGCAAGACATTTATTTATTTGGCATGTGTAGATAAATTTAAGTTTTGAAAGAACTATAGCGTGTGGATATTCCAAAATATCGAGCAGTATAAATGTGATCGTAAATGTAGTCAAATCTACATCTATATTAAACGAAATTCAATAAAAGACCGTAACACAAGATATAAAAAAATTTATCGACAAACCAACAAGCTTGTAATGTGAGAAAACTTTCCAATAGTAAAATTGCTTGATCATGTATACAACGAATACTAAAATTAACTACCGAGAAAATGAAAACTCATATCTAGAGTAGATCTAATACTTGTAATGCAACTCATTCAATAATAGATATGTTTGAACTATATTACAAAATTCCTATGGATGAAAACCAGGCTAACAAATACAACGGCAGATGAATGTAAGATACTGATCACATCCAGGATCAACTCTCTTGTATCTCTTGTATATAAGCTTGTCCCTCTCTCTTATATAAAGGCCCAAGAGCTCCAAAGAATCTTAATAAACATGGAAACAAGATATATACAAATATATGACAAGTATTGGGAAATTATTGGGAGAAATTATTTTTGTAACTTGGAGAGATCAACTCACACAGGTTTTCCAAGTAAAATCATTTATGACTAATTTGAAATAACAAACCACTTGTCATAGACATGCATTATGAATAGGGGTGTTAATCGTGTCGTGTTTCGTGTTCGCGGGTCGTGTTACGTCACAGTCATCAGAGGTGCGATATGAACCCGAACTCGACCCGTTTAATTATTCGTGTCAAGATATACGACACGAACACGACCCGTTTATGGCACAGATAACCCGACATGACACGAAAAACCTATATAATTTAAAGTTGCCATGAAAAAAATAAAAAAATAGAGAAAAAATTGAAATTACAAATAAAAAATAGATTAAATATTAAACAATTACTAAACAATGCATTTAATAATTTCCATCATCCGATAACCAACTAAAATATCACAAAATATTAAAATAATATGTCACTATAAAATTAAATGGGTTACATAGGTCAATCGTGTCGACACGTGGGTCGACCTGACCTGACCTATTTATTTTCCGTGTTAACCGTGTCCGGCCCAATTTTGACCTGAACCTGTTAAAGGTTGTAGCTGTACCTGCTAAATTCGTGTTAGGTTCGTGTCGGGTCATCGTGTCGTGTCATAAATTGACGCCCCTAATTATGAACATATTATGCAAGGATGACTAAAAATTAAAAAAGAAATAAAAGATGAGATGAAATATGTGGAGTACAAATGTTACAGCAGATGTGATGTGCAATGTTGTGACATCTCATGTAACATTTCAGAGAGCACACAAACCAAGAGATTTTCTTAAGTTAGAAACCCTGTCAAAATCCAAAGTTTTGGTGAAGATGTATGCAAGCTGATTTTCAATAGCAATATACTCAATGCTAATAATATTTTTTTCAACTAAATATCGAATAAATGATGTTTAATATCAATTTGTTTAGTACGAGAATGGTGGACAAAAATTTCGAGATATCAATCGCACTAAAGTTATCACAATAAACAGTAAATATTTCACTTTGTAAACTATTGTCTTCAATCATTTGGTTCATCCATAAAAGTTGGGGCAACAACTTCCAACTGCCACATATTCAGATTCAACAGTCAAAAGTGACACACAATTTTGCTTTTTACTATACCATGAGACCAAGTTGTTTCCAAGATAAAAACAACCTCCAGTCGTACGTCTTCTATCAACAACATCTCCTGCCGAGTCATAATCACTAAATTCCAAAAAATTAGTGTTTAGTGACTACCGGTCAAATCTTGATCGAATTTGATCTTGGGGTCTTCATGAAAGTTGTAGATCTTTTTCTTAGTTTTCCATATCCACTTGAATCACCTTAATATCAATTTTGTAGAGAAAGTTATGGCCAAAATACTAAATCCTGCCAAGTATTGGAAAGCTGTTAGCGTTTTGACGATTTTGAAGGAAATTTCCTTTTGTTTGACCTTCCATGCTTCTCTCCTTCATATTTTTGCTCGTACATTAGCTCTTGACCTATACTTTGGAACATGATATCTCTTTTTATCCAATTTAGCTCTATTTTCTGCAAAATTCACAAGAGTACGCAGTATCACGCCCAACAAGGGAAACCAAGCAAGACACACTGAATATGCGTGCAAATGCATCAAATATATATCATTTTAAACCCTCAAATGCACGTATATTTTACACTCATCAAAATCCCCCATACTTAAAGCATTGCTCGTCCTCGAGCAAATTTAAAAAAACAATATAAGGGGTAAAAATGAACGAACACCCAAGAACACCATGAACTTTAAATAACATTTGACTTCATACTTAAGAAAACCATGTAATACATAATCAAGAAGTCATCATTTATAAACTCGGCATAATCAATACTCTCTTGAGTACTCGACATCGCGACTCACAAGAAGATCATCACTCGACCCTTAGAAGTGTATGGATAGTGTTTACGCTCAGATTCAATTCCGTGAATGAAGAACTACCATAGGCTTGCAAATCGTCTAACATCTCGACCACTTTTGTGTGCACAATATAAGAATCAAAAAGGACTTTTATTCAGTTGTAATGTAGGCTCTTTGGTAAGGGTAGGGAAATTTGGATTCAGTGACTTGACTTAAGCAAATAGGATTTAAGCATACAGACTTGCAATTCACCAACTCAATAATATCAGTTTTTTTTTTCCAACTCAATTCCACCCTTATTTCTCCTTTTTTTTTTTTTTTTCATTCTTAGGCCTTTTTGCCTTTCTTCTTTTTCTTTAGCCTCAAACTCTCATTTTTCACAATTTTCAGATTTTTTTTTGCTTTGCTCGATTTTCTCTATATAATTTTTTTTCCAGAGATTTTCTTTCTTTTCCGAGCTTCATGTATTTTTTTCATTTACCCAGATACTGCTCATCCCTCTTTCTTTTGACAATTTCCTCTCTTTTCATAAATTTTTATCACATCTCCCCCAAATTATTCATTTTCTATAAGCTCAAGAAATTTTAGGGATAAAAATATGTAAATTTTAAAGATCAATGTGGCTCAGAATAAAAGTTTTGGCTCAAAATTGGCTAACTAGGGAATCATGAGTTCATATGTAGGCTTTTTAGGCTAAGTAGGCTAAACAAAGATGTCCTTAGATTATTTTCAAAAATTGCACACACACACATGGCTTCAATGAAGATACCAGAGCTAGTTCTAGAGTTCTATCAATCATGAATGACACACTCAAGAAGAAAAAAAATAAGTCTGCATAATATAAAGCAATTTAAGGTACAAAAGCTCACATGTTTATTTTTTGCAACATACTCAAATACCCAATTTTCTTAACACATGCCAAGCAAATAAATAGTTTTTCTCCCAAGAATTTAATACATTATCCCCCAAGTAAGTTATCTCATGCTATAAAATATTCATAGTAAAATCATAGGGAGCTGGGCATAAAGACTGAATTAAACCACACACAAAAGCAATTAAATGTGCTAAAACAAAAAAAACAAAAAAAAAACAAAAAAATCGAGTTTTTTTTTCTTTCAAAATTAACAATGCAAGTGTTTCTACATGCGATCCCTAAATGCAATGCAAAATGCAACAGACAAGATTACGCATTTTTGACAACCCCAAACTTAAAATATGCTTCATTCAGAACATATGAGGAAATTATCAAAAGAAAGAGGAATGCATAATAAATACTTACATAGATAGTTCGATGAAGCCGGAGCTCGTTCGTTAATTTAGAAATCAAGAAGTAGATAGATCGACGGTCGGGTCGCATGCGTCCACATGCCCGTGTGCGTCTGTTTTTTTTTTCAAATTGTTTTTCGTTTTTTTTTCAGAATTTAAATTTATTTATTTTTTTCGTTTTTTTTTTCAGATTTTTTTTTTAAATTTTTTTTTTTTTTTTCAGAATTTTTTTTCTTTTCATTTTTTTTCAATTTTTTTTATTGAAGAATAAAACAGTGAAAACGTTTGGGTTGCCTCCCAAGAAGCGATCTTTTAACGTCATTAGCCTGACGGTGTCGACGTAGAGAATCAAGGTGGATCATCGAGCAAAATCCTATTTACCACCTTGAAATTTTTATCTGGCTGTTTTCCGCTTCGAAGCATATTGTGTTCCTGCCATAGGACATATTTCACGGCATAATCGACCGAGTCAACAATCAGATAATCATTCAAAACAAATTCAGGACTACGAGCTATATCAAAAGTTGAAAACGTTACAGTTTCGCCCAAGACATTCATACTGAGTTTTCTATTTTTGACATCGATCAAAGTATTAGTGGTTTGCCATGAATGGTCTACCCAACAGTATAGTTTGATCTTTAAGATTACTTTTATCATTTTCCATATCCAAAACAACGAAATCAGTGAGAATTTTAAGACCACTTACTTGGACTAAAATATTATCAATGATGCGTGTAGGATACCTAATGGACTTATCAGCAAGTTGCAAATGTAATCCGGTGAACTTCAATTCCCCTAAATCTAATTGTTTAAAGGTCAATGTTGTAAAAAGCGCTAGGCGCTCGCTAGGCGGCAGACTGGGGCCTAGCGCAGCGAGCCTAAAGCGGGGTTAAGCGGGACAGGCGGGATTAGTGGCCTAATCGAAAAAAAAAAAAATCGTAGGCGGACAGGGGAGGCCTAGCGCCTAGGCGGGGATTAATCGGGGTTAGGCGGGGATTTTTACAAATAAAGGTACAATAAGGCATAAGGTGAATTCCAGCTCCAAGATCAAGCATACCAACGACTTTCTTACCATTCCCAAAAGAAATATTGATAGTGAAACTACCTGGATCTTGTTTTGGGCATGGATTTAGGGACGGAATAGAAAGTCTATGGGAAGGCGATCCCGTGCTTGCCTCCAAATTCATGTCTTCTTCACTTGCATCAACTTCCTTTTATATGTTCGCGATACCTGCATGGTTAGATGAGACAATGGAAAGAGGGATCTCACTTTCATGATCAGAAATCTCACCAAATTCAAGAACGGTGATGGATTGATCTATATTTGGTTGACTAGGAAGTGTGTCCTACTTGAAGACATGTCGAGCTATCTCACTAACTTAAGTCGCCAATTGACCAACTTGAGTCTCAAGACGCAAAAAAAGAAGCTTCCATATATTCAAACCGCCTATTATTACCTTCTTGTGTTTGCTGACTGACCTGAATATAGGAGTTCAAGTTGTCTTCAATAGATGGAGCCCTTGATTGGTTGATTTGCTGGCCTTGGGGTTGCGGTGGCCTCGGATAGATATGAGAGGGATTTTGTGAATTTCCCCAACTAAAGTTCGGATGGTTCCGCCAACCTGAATTGTATGTCTGAGAGATAATATTACAAACGTCGGCCCCATGACCAAATTCGCCACAAATCCCGCAAGACTCGGCAGAAGGGGGCGCAGGTGGATGCCCCCTTCTAGCCAACAATTGTACTTGCTTAGTCAACTCAGCCAATTATTTTGTCACATCGTAGCTCGGGGATACTTCATTCACGATAGCCTATTTGCCTCTGGCACTCTTTTGTTGTGAGTTATCACTCATCATCTCTAAAATATCACAGATTTCCTGGGCCGTATGTACACCCATGTCAACCCCAGCGGCATTGTCAACCATATATTGATAATTATGCGATAATCCATCATAGAAAAATTGGTTTAACAATTCTAATAGGTAGTGATGGTGTGGACATTTAATCTGTAAATCCTTAAAGCGATCCCAGGCCTCATGAAAAGGCTCACCTTCCATTTGACTAAAAGTAGCTATCTTACCTCGCAGATCTGAAGTTTTATGATGAGAGTAGTACCTGCCCATGAACTTATTGTACACCGCCTCCCAATCGAAGAAAGTTAGGAGGTAGAGACATAAGCCAAGTTTTCGCCCTGGCCCCTTCGAGTGTAAGGAAAACAACGCATCCTAGCGATCTTCATCCAAACCTTGTAGAGGAAAAGTTTGAATGATCAATAGAATTCCCGAATGAAGTTAAGAGGATCTTCATTGGGCATCCCATAGAATGACGGCAGCTGGTTAAAGTGTATGGTTTTGAGCTCGTAGTTCCGTGTTGCTTGTCCCAATGTGATGCAAGAGGTCGCAGTTCCGATGACTGGGCGCGCGAACTCACGATCGAAGGCGGGCGTCTCCACGTTGTTTTGTTTTGATTATCACCCATTCTTTGGATCGTCTGTTTGTTCTTCCTTTGGAATGTGATCCCGAGAATCCTTCGCTAACCAAGAATCGTCCCCTCATTCCTTATACGTCTCGGAACATGGTGAATGTCGTCTACGAAAGGTGCAAGCTCCAGATTGAGATTCCTACGTCCTTGCATAAACAACACAGAAAAACAAATCAAACGCACCAGTGGAATAAAGTAAAAATCAAAAAAATTATTACGCCTAAAGCCTTCCCCGGCAACGGCGCCAAAATTTTGTTCGACCGCTAAACACCTACAAAAATCTAACAATCCTCGCAAGAGAACGAGATCAATTGTAGGGTAGCAAGTTAACCACAAGTCATCTCTCAAGGAAGACTTAGCCGACAAATAATTATTATGTATCACAGTAAACAGAAAATAAATCCTAAACACTCTAACCAGATTTGTTGTTTTTAAATAAACCAAAAAAAAACAATTAAAAAGACGAATTAAAACTGAGCACAAATAAACTTGGAGAAAAAGATATGGAAGAAAGTCTAGGATTATGGATTCATCTCATCAAACTTGCAAGCAGAATATCAATTAATTGATCATGCGGTTAACAAATATAACAAACATGTAAAGACTAGGTCTACATCTGATAACTTTCGTATTCACAGATTAAGGATATCCCAATATAATTTGCTATTTTCATTAACCTAGGGTTAGATGATACATCTCTGATTCATATCTAACCCCCTGAATAAATTTAGTCCAGAAGTAATATCTTCTCTTGATCTCAATTATTTCCCTATAACAATCAATAGTTGATCAGACAATCAATTTATCAGATAAAGCAATTTATTTAGGAAAGCGGATCAATTAATCAATACTCATGCTTGTTTGTTTGAATCAAATCATCATAATCCTAGAACTAGGAAATTAGTTCATTCTTGGGGATGGGATCATAATCTCAATTGAAGGAAAGAAAATAATCATAAACATAATCATGCAATAATAATAATCACCCAACAATTGAAATCAGACAAAAGAGATGAAGAAATCTTACTCTTTGATTAAAAAGAAAAAATAACTTCAAGGGGAAGAACCAAGCGGTCCCAATGTTGAAAGCAAGAGAAAAATACCAAAAAACTAAAGTATAGAAGTGCTATGAATGAGAGTGTTGTATGGAATGATCAATTTTCGTGCATAGCATTGGGTCCCTTTTATAGATTCTTGGAGAGGTCACTTGCAGAGTTTGATTAGGAAAAGGAGATCAATTCAACCCCAGTTACGTCGCATGCCCGTGTAATCCCACACGGCCGGGTCGTGAGATCAGAATTTGATCACGGGGTCTTCATGAACGTTGTAGATCGTTCTCTTAGATTTCCATAGCCACTTGAATCACCTCAATATCAATTTTGTAGAGAAAGTTATGACCAACATACTAAACCCCGCCAGTGTTGGAAACTGTTAGCGCGTTTTGACGTTTTTGAAGGAAATTTCCTTTTGTTTGACCTTCCATGCTTCTTTCCTTCATATATTTGCTCGTACATTAGCTCTTGACCTATACTTTGGAACGTGATATCTCTTTTTATTCAATTTAGCTCAATTTTCTGCAAAATTCACAAGAGTACGCAGTATCACGCCCAACAAGGGAAACCAAGCAAAATACACTGAATATGCGTGCAAATGCATCATATATATCATTTTAAACCCTCAAATGTATGTATATTTTTTGCTCGTACATTAGCTCTTGACCTATACTTTTGATATCTCTTTTTATTCAATTTAGCTCCATTTTCTGCAAAATTCACAAGAGTACGCAGTATCACGCCCAACAAGGGAAACCAAGCAAAACACACTGAATATGCGTGCAAATGCATCATATATATCTTTTTAAACCCTCAAATGTACGTATATTTTACACTCATCAGTGTCTTTAGTGTACTAAATCCCCAAATCATTGGTGCCTCCTACATATCGAATAACATGCTTTATGACTTTTAAATGAGTAACCTTGGGACTTGATTGATATCTAGCACAGAGACATACACTAAACATAATGTCGGGATGACTGGCAGTTAAGTACAACAAACTTCCTATCATGTTTCTATACAAGGTGTGATCGACACCTTCAACCACATCTTCCTTACTCAACTTTTGACTAGACCCCATCTGAGTTTTTAAATGAGATGTATTTTTTTCAAGTTGAATTTCTTAACAAGGTTTCGTGCATACTTGCTTTGAGAGATAAAAATTTCTTCCTTCAATTGTTTAATTTGCAAACCCAAGAAGAAACTTAATTCTCCTACCATGCTCATTTCAAAGATGGATGACATGCAATCAACAAATTGTTTTAACAACTTCACAGAGGAGGAACCAAATATGATGTCATCGACATAAATTTGAGCAAATCATGATGTCGTGGTTTTTCTTTTGAATAAACAAGGTTTTATCAACTTTACTTATTTAAAAACCAATTTGAAGAAGATACTCGGTCGTATCTACCATACCAAGCTCTAGGAGTTTGTTTAAGACCATAGAGAGCCTTTTTAGGCTTGTACACATGGTTGGGCTTAAAAAGGTCCTCAGAGCCTTTTAGGTTGTTCTACAAAAGCTTCTTCATTTAAAAACTCATTTAAAAACACATATTTTATATCCATTTGTTGAAGAGTTAAACCCAGATAACATGCAATAGCTAGCAACAATTGTATTGACTTAATACGGGCTACATGAGCAAAGGTTTCATCGAAATCCACCATCTCAACCTGTGCACACCCTTGAGCTATTAATTGTGCTTTGTCAAGAAAAATTTCGCCAGATTCATTTGTTTTGTTTTTGAAAATTCATTTTGTTCCTACAACATTCACATCCTCTGGCCTAGGAACCAAAAACCATACATCATTTTTGATAAAATGATCTAGTTTTTCTTGTATTACATGAATCTAAAACTCATCTTTCAAAGCTTCAGTAACATTCTTAGGTTCAAAATTAGACACAAAGCAGCATTTCTCACATTGATACAATCAGTAGACATGCAAACCATTCTCATCATATCACGATAATTCATTCTAATTTTCCCTCTTGTCGTTATACCAATAGTTACATAACCAATGATTTGAGATGTAGGGTGATTTTTCTGAATCCTTGTAGGTATATCTCTACCATGATCTACAATAGTGTCAGTGGACTCATCAATCTGTTCAGTATCTGAGTTGAGTCATTTCCAGCTTCAATAGATACGGATGTGGGCTCAGATGTCACCACATTTGGTACTGCATCCATGTCAGAAGTGATCGAAGCTTCAATAATATTTTCAATCACATCGGAGCTCACATCTTTGTTAGACAACGACACCACAGTTTCAGTCAACTTGACCAAATCACCAACATTATATAATTACCTTTTACCCACAATATCAGAAAGATCATCGAAGACAACATAAATAGATTCCATTATAGTATTTGTCCGAAGGTTATAGACTCGATATGCATGGCTATTAAAGGAGTAACCTAGAAAAAGACTTTTATCACTCTTAGAGTTGGACTTTGCAAGGTTATCTCGATTATTAAGGACATAGCAAGCACAATAATAAACATGAAAGTATTTGAGGTTTGGTTTATTTCCCAAAAGTATTTCATTAGGGGTCATAAAACTTACTGGCCTGAAATAGACACGGTTTGCTATATGACAACCAGTGTTTAGAGCTTCTACCCAAAAATGTTTTGAAAGCCTTTTAGAACTTAACATGACATGGGTCATTTATTGTAATGTATGATTTTTTTCTCTCTGCCACTCTATTTCGTTGTCGAGTTTTAGATATGGAAAATTCATGAGAAACCCCCTTTCTCTCACAAAAAGACGAGAAAGAAGACTTCTCAAACTCGTTACCATGATTTGATATAATTCTTACAACTGTTAGACCATACATATTACAAATTTTGCTATGCCAACTTTTAAATGATTCAAAAGTTTAGATTTCTCAATTAAAAAATAGAACCAAGTATAACGTGAAAAATCATCCACAATTACATACGAGTATTTCCTGCCACCAACACTTTCAACTTCAATTGAAACCAGAAGATCCATATGAAGCAATTCAACACACCGAATGGTATTGAAATATGATATCATTTGGTGTGACACTCTTTTCTGTTTGTCTTTTTGACAACTTCCACACACATTAGCATTTTTCATGGAAATTTTGGGCAACCAAAAATAGCTTCAAATTTCACAAGTTCCATTAATCTTTTGGGACTTACATGACCTAACTTTTGATTCCATAGGTCATATTCATTCGTGTATGCATTGTGACACATTTGTTCATTACCATACGATAGCAGTTCTCAAGTGATCTCAAACCAACAAGAATACATGTGTCAGATTCATCAAAAACCTCACAAGAGTTTTTTTTATTAAATTTAATAAGAGGTCATCGTTGCACAGTTGACTAATGCTGATGAGATTATCATTAAGACCAACAACATGTAGCACATGGCGTAGCCTAGGCAGGCCATAAACATTTAAAGTCCATTTTCCAACAATTTTTCCTTTAGCTCCACCTCTATAGGTCACATTACCACCACCATGCTCCTCATAGTCAGTCAAATACTCTAAAATATCTATCATGTGTCGTGAACACCCGCCATCAAAGTACCAAGATCCTGAAATATTAGATCTCAAAGAAGTGTAGATGACATGACATTCAATATCAGATTTCTTTACCTAGACATATTTGGTAAAATTCGAAATATGATTACGAGGATGTCGTAACATTTCAGATGATATCCTATGTGCGGAATTACTATTTGCCAAATATGATTTCATTTTATAACAAAAAAGTCTTATATGTCCAGGTGCATAATAATAGTGGTCGATAAAGTGGCGTTTACGTTGTTTAGACTTCTGTGAAAAAATCTTTTATTGTTGGAAGAATATGAAGATTCTCCATTTTCTTTAGCTTTAATGAACACAAGAGTCTCATAACCAAGACCAACTTTATTATCACTACCTAAGGAGAGAATACCATCCAATTTTGCTTTTCTAGAATTAAACTTTTTCAAGGTTTCAAGAGAATCATCTAGTATATAATTTAACTTTTTAAATTCAATGTCTCTCTTAGTAAGAGCAGCTTCCAATATAGTGATTACACACTTTTGCTCATCATTTTCTTTGGAAAGACGATCATTCAATTGTGTTCTTTTGAGCCAGTCTTTGTACAGTTCTTTGTATGACTCTTCTAAGCCTTCACAATCTGAATCATCATCATCATCATCATCATCATCTTGTTTTAGAGAATCAGATACAAAAGTAGAATTGAAATAGCAAAGGTTAACAACAGTAAAAGTAAATTGTTCTTCACATGTGACCCCAGATGTGATCTAAAAAGGTGTAATCACATCTTGGGCCACATCTCGAGCTATACCTAACGATTTATCTGTAGAGATTTATTTTCTTTCACAAGGGTAGTTAGGACAATATGATCTTCTTTGTGGACATTGTTCTCATCATCATATTCACTCAGGGTGATATCAAACTCATTCCTTTTTTCATAAGAATATTAATACATTAGGTGACATGATGACCATAACCAGTACATGCCCCCGCATCTAATAGAATCAAGAGTTTTAGTATCAAATTTGTCAGATTTTTCACTTGAAAAACGATTTTGATTTCTATTAGAAGTATTCTTTTGAGGGAATTTGTTTGACTCAGATTTGAAAGGTTTTTTTGAAATTAGAAAACTTCTTGTGACTTTTATTTTTAAGAATTTTATCAAACCTTTTCGAAAAAACATATACATGGAATCATCTCCTAAATCAGATTCTTCAATTTCATTAGTGAGTTCAACAAAGTCATTAGTAACTTTGGAATTCACTTGAAAAGCTATTTTTTTACCACTGCTTTTTATTCGTTGTGCAAGATTCGTCTCATACGTTTATAGAATACCTACAAGTTTCTCAAGATCGTTGTGGTGGTTTCATGAGCTTCTTCTATGCATGATAATTTGATATTATATCGTTCAGGAAGAGATCTCATTATCTTGATAATTAGATTAGCATTTGAGATGGGTGCACCTAGGGACTGTGCGTCATTAGCAATGCCACACAGTTTCCCATTGTACAGTGTGAAGAGAAGATCGAAGAGTGTGAAGAAAAGATCGAAGAAACAAAAAAACAAAGTAAACAAGTCACATGGTCAGCTAGTGAGGCCCACACGGCCGTGTGAATTGCAAATGTGGGATTTTTACACATTCGTGTGACTTGATTTTCAGAGACATATTACACGCCGGACCGTGTGAATATTGTAAGTCCAAGCGGCTACGATAATCTAGAGAGGGGGGTGAATATATTATCTCAATTTTCTCGATTATGCCCTCTTTTTCGAATCAAACAAGCCAAGACAAGAATAAAGGTGCGGGAAGTAAACAACACGCATCGATTTATAGAGGTTCAACCCACCTAGGGCCTAATCCTCTACCACCCCAAAGATATCCAAAGCATGGATTTCAAAAAGAAAAAAAGATTTTATTAATTACCACAATTAATACAACAACACCTTACAACACCTCTTTTGAGATTACCACAATCTCACTTGAAGATTACCACAATCTTCAACGGCACCTTGTGAAGATTACCACAATATTCCGACTTGAAGAATACCAAATTCTTCAACACCTCGAAGAGCACCACACTCTTCAATAAGAAGATCACCACAATCTTCTTGCACCTATCACCTAGATCATCCAAGTGTGTTCTTACCACAAGAACACTCACAAGGATATCTTGTGTTGAATAATGACCACAAATTCAAGATTACAACTCGATAATGAATGATACAATTTGAGTGCAAGTGTAATCAAGAAATAAAGCCTAGACCTCAAGATGTGAAAGTGTAAGACCTTAGGCTATTACAACAAGAATATAGAAAGTATAAGAACAAAGTGTTTGCTTGAATGTATCTTGTTGTGTTGTAGTTTTCTCTCTTGTTGTGTTGCTTCAAATCTTCCTCTATTTATAGGAGATGATTGATCATTGATAGGCTCATCTTGGGGACTGATTTCTACAAAAAAAAATGCAATTAAAACCAAGATTATAGCTATTAGAAATCAACCCCATAATTTAGGGAAAAGTTTGTCACGCACAACGGTTAGAATTTTGTCAAACAACAATAGGGCGACCGGTCGCGCAGAAATAGACATTTGAAAATAAGAACACATTTTTACACAGGGCAACCGGTCGACGGGGGTCCGACCGGTCGACCCTGTGCCCAGCCGGTCGAGCAATAAGAAATTAGGGAGTTCTGTTTCAAGAAGATGCTCCCGATCTGATATCGCCGATCTTCGGCGATCGATCGATGCTACCATGGCCGACGCCCAGTGTCGGTCGGCCAACCTCTTTGTTTTATGCTTCCGTCTCATTTTTTGTTTCAAAACATATCTTCAGGTACGGGTTGCCCTATAAGGCGACCGGTCCAACGCAAAACAGAAGTGTTGTCCAATTTTTATCGAAAATAAACTTCAAGAAATACTCCGAAACATTAGTAAAAACATTTTAAAATAATCGGGAGTATTTGGACAACATTTTCAAACAATGTTTTGGTGTAAAAACACTTTAAAACAAAATCATCAAAATCATGATAAAAACATTTATCAAACAAATATGACACGACCGTGTGAAGTGTTTGGGCGAATAACATAGACAAAAACAACTCACATGGTTTGGACGTGTGAATTGTACACGGGCTGTGTTTTGTTTTTCGCTGATTTTTGTGTCCTTTTCCCGTCAGAACTCTAAAGTGATCTCTCAAAGCACCTATATAAAGGGACCAATGCCTCGCACAATTTAGAACATCTTACTTCATTCATACAACATACAACACATCAAAATAAACAGGATTACACAAATCAAAAGTCTTTTGAGAGAGGAGGGCTAAGTTACAAAGAGCACCACAAGGCCTTTCACATCTACGGAAGCACAAGAGTTTCAAAGGCTTGGAAGGAGGATCCATCCTGACAAGAAGGGACTTTCTTTCTTAGTTTAAATCTCTTGTTTGTACTTAAACGATGTCAAACTATTTGATTTCAACTTTGTCAATGAATTTGTTATCAAATATGTTGGGCTAATCTTTCTAATCTTAAGGCATAATCAAAACTGTGGATTCATGTTAAATCTATATTGATTGTTTTCTTAATTGATTTATGTATTCTATTATATGAATTCAAGTGCTTATTTCTTGCCGAATATCTGATAAATAATTTGGATGTCATATTTGTTAATCCATAATTTGGGAGATGAGTTCTAACAAAGATGAAAATCGAGTTCAGACATAAACGGGTATAGAGTCGGGAGGCTTATAACTGTTTGTGGGGAGTACTTCAATTAACAGATCTTTTGGGAGTTGATATTAGTTGTTGAGTAGGGATGCTAGCAATTGATATTAATCTACTGTTTATTTGCTTTGGGGAGGGGAAATAAACAAGTATAGGAATTGAACCCATAGAAACACATGAATTGGCTTTGATAAACACTAATTGGATTTGATATTGAAGAATCATGTTGAGATTATGTGCCTAGGGTTGCTTTCGTATTTGTTGAAAATACTTGTGGAGTTCGAGTTTTTTTTATAAAATTTACATATTTTATTTTTATTTGTTTAGATTAGATAATAATTTCTTGATTTCTACGCTTCAATAAAATTGGAATATGGTGTTATTATACTTTAAGTGTTTCGTATTCAACCCCTCGAAGAATACGACATTGCTTGTCATTATTTGATAAACTACACTGTACACTTGCAGTATCGCAATCAAGTTTTTGGCGAACAAGTTTTGGCGCCGTTGCCGCGGATTGAAAGATTCTACTTAGATATAGTGATAAGTAATTCAATCTTAATTGAAGCAAAATTTTGTAAATATTTTTCGATTTCTTTCGTGAATATTTTTTATTTTTTTCGATTTTTGTAAATATATATTTTTTTCGATTTTTCCTTCTTATATAAATAATTTTTTATTGCTTTATTTCTAACATTGTTTTTGTTTAATGCGAGACTAAAATCTTTGGAGACACAAGTAGCCCAAATCGCTACTACAGTGGGAGGCCAAAATCAAACGGGCAAATTCTCAAGAGATACTGAACTTAATTCGAGAAACCAAGTGCAACGCCATTCGTCTGATGAATGGTACAGAATATGAGGGCTCAAAGATTTCAACTCACATAGTTCAGCGATAGTGATGTTAAAAATATGACGTCTGGTTGAAGACGTAACACTTAGCGATTTGTGGGAGGCAACCCAAGAGGTGTCCAAAATTTTGTTCGACCGCTAAACACCTATAAAAGTCTAACAATCCTCGCAAGAGAACGAGATCAATTGTAGGGTAGCAAGTTAACCACAAGTCGTCTCTCAAGGAAGACTTTGCCGAAAAATAATTATTATGCAATACAAAATAAAATAAAATAAAATCCTAAACACTCTAATTCAATTTTTAAGGTTTGTAAATAACTAAATTAATTATTAAAACGAATATTCAAAACTAACACACGAGATCTGGATAAAAGAAATATGAATGATAAAATGTCTAAGGTTTCGAAATCATCTCATCAAACTTGCAAGCAGAATATTGATCATGCGATTAACAAATATAACAAACAGGTAAAAATTAGGCCAAGATCTGATAACTCACGTATTCACAGATTAGGGCTATTCCTACATAATTTGCTATTTTCATTAAGCCAAGTTAGATAATACATTTTTGATTTATATCTAACCCCCGAAATAAATTTAGTCCAGGAATAATATCTTCTCTCGATCTCAATTATTCCCTCAAAACAATCAAAAGTTGATCAGACAATCAATTATCAAATAAAGCAATTTATTCAGGAAAGCAAATCAATTAGTTAATACTCATGCTTGTTTGTTTGATTCAACTCATCCTAACCCTAGAATAAAGAAATAAGCTCATGGAGAAATTCATCCATTCAATTAAACAAGAGATAATAATCACAAATATCAACATGAAGCAATTAATATCAAAAGAAAATCAAATAGATAAATAAAGGTGGAGAAGAATTACACTTTTTCAAGTTGTAGAGAGATCTCCAAAGAAACTCTAGATTTAACGTGAAGAAGAGAGAGGAGAAAGAAGAGAGAAATCCAAATCTTGTATCTAACTTTGAATGTATGAAAATCTAAAGCCTAGACTCCCCTTATATTGCCTAAAGGCCCTAACAACTTGGAAGAGTCCAAATCCTAAAAGAAGTCTACTAAAAATCGATAAAATCACTAATATATACGTTCAGATTTTGTGTCTTGAATGGTCACCGAATGGCATGCTACTTCGGAAACGACCAGGGGAACGGTCATCGAACGGCCACTCTTCAGAGATGTCTTTTTGGCAAAGGCCATGGAACGACTGTTCTCTTTACTTTTTTTTCTCAAATACGAACGACATTCTTCTTAGGGAACGGCCAGAGAACAATAGTTCCCTTTATTTTTTCCAACATGAATGGCCGTTTGCCTAGTTTCTTCCTTGTTCACTTCTCTTAGCCCACTCTTGGTTTCTTTTTCGTTCTACCTATACTTTTCCACAAAAAAATAAGCATAACACACAAAAAAATAAACTCAACAACAAGACACGCAAACACACAAGCAAAAACATGAAATATACTATGAAAAATATAGAAATGAAATCAAAATAACCACACAAAATATTAACAAAAACACACAAAATAACTCCCCACACTTAGCCTTTTTGCTTGTCCTCAAGCAAATAATAATGCCTATAAATCAAACAAGAAATATTATGTTCAATTTGAGAGTCAATTCATCTATCACACCACGTCCTATCCACCTCGGATTATCCTGCATTGATCCCCAACCTTCACAATAGACTCACTCGGCTAAGGTTAGTAATTAGTTAAGGTGTTCGGCCCTCCTTACTCGGTTTCAAATCCGTGTCAAAAGTTGCAACCCTGTCATACATACAACAAATCACGCAATTACTAGCCATGAACCATTTTTTTTCTTTCGATATATTTTTTTTCCGCTAGAACTCTCGAGATATTCTTTCACTAGGTATAAACTTCGGATTTTTTCCAAAGGCTCCTAGGGTGGTTTCCCATACTCATGTTTGAGCTGCCGTTTTACGTAAAAGACAAACATGGGGCTCATGAATGCTCCTAGTTACTAAGCGACTGAACCAGCGGAGTATAATCTTGATTGCTCTATTTTTTTTCTTTGCTCTTTTTTCTCATTTTTTTGGCACACCTTTTTTTCGATAGGTGTTTTTCTTTTCTTTTCTTTCTATTTTTTTTTTGCGTTCGCAAGGCTAGCAATATTGTGTACACACACAAATCAAAACAGGGTTTTAACTTAATTCACATCGATGAAACTTCGCAATTCAAGCCCCACAACCTAAACTATCATTTAACCATCGCCTTATTTGTCTATCACAAGGGTTGATTCACAATTTAGTCAAATGCTAAGTATCAAATTCACAGTGTTATATTATAATCAAAACTGAAATTGCTACATCTATTTCAAGTTAGCTAAACGACACTATTATTAAGCTTAAACAATCAAAGGGCTAGGAAAAGAAATAACCACATGCAACTATAATACCTAGACATCAACCAATCGTTCCCCCACACTTAAATCACGACCTCAATGCGTAAAAATAAAAGAGAAAGAAAAAAGAGACGTCCCTGATAAATGCGATAATGGCAAAGTAGTTAAGTCCAAAAACACATGCTGACACTCCTGCAAAAGACATGTGAAGGAGAACAAAAATACCCACAAAGATAAACTATAAAAAAATGAAAATGCAGATTTTTCAAAATTTTTTTATTAGTGAATAATGTCGAATGACCACCAAACGGCATACCAACAGAGGCCGATGTTTTCCGAATGGGGGGCGAACGACATACGGGAGCTTGCGCATGGGCTAGGCCAACCGGGCACCGAACGATGTATAGGTGCTTAGAGAATGGCCGTTCGCCACTGTTGCCTATATTTTTGATTTTTTTTTCGATTTTTTTTGTTTACGATAAAAATAGTAAAATATTTGGTTTGCCTCCCAAGAAGCGCTCTTTTTAACGTCATTAGCTTGACGGCTGCAATTGATAAAATCATGGTAGGTCATTGAGCAAAACATCTCTTACCACCTCGAAATTATAATCTGGCTTACTCAAGCTTTGAATCACATCATGTTCCTGCCATAAGACATCTTTCACAGCAGAACCGATAGAGTCAACAATAAAATTACCATATGTGGCACATGCAGAACTACAAGCTATATCAAAAATTGAAAATGTTACAGTTTTTCCAAGAAATTCATACCCAATTTTCTATTTTTGACATCATCAAGGTATTGATTGTGGACATGAATGGTCTATCCAACAGTATAGTATGATCTTTAAGATTACCTTTATCCTTTTCCAATCCAAGACAACCAAATTAGTGAGAATCTAAAATCACCAACTTGGACTAAAATATCTTCAACAATACCAATGGGGTACCTAATGGACCTATCAGCAAGTTGCAAACGTAACCCGGTGGACTTAAATTCTCCTAAATAATTGTTTAAATATAAAGTAAGGCATAAGGTTTATTCTAGCTCCTAGATCAAGCATATCTGCGACTTTCTTACCATTCCCAAAAGATATATTGATAGTGAAACTACCTGGATATTATTTTGGGCATGAACTTAGGGACGGAATAGAAAGTCCATGGAAAGGCGATCCCGTACTTGCTTCCATATTCATGTCATCTTCATTGCATTAGTTTCCTTTTCGATGTTCGCTATACCTACAGGGTTAGACGAGACAATAGAAAAAAGAATTTCAATCTCATGATCAGAAATCTCACCAAATTAAAGACGGTGATGGATTGAGCTTGCGCTGGTTGACTAGGAAGTGTGTCTTGCTTGAAGACATATCGAGCTATCTCATAAACTTGAGTAGCTAATTGACCAATTTGAGTCTCAAGACGCTTAAATGAAGTTTTCATATATTTAAATCGCCTATTGTTACCTTCTTGTGTTTGCTGACTGACCTGAATAAAGGAATTCAAGCTTTCTTCAATAGATGGAGCCCTTGATTGGTTGGTTGCCTGGCCTTGGGGTTGCGGTAGCCTCGGATTGATATGAGAGGGATTTTGTGAATTTCCCAAACTAAAGTTCGGATGGTTCCGCTAGCCTGAATTGTACGTCTAAGAGATAGCATTACAAACGTTGGCCCCATGACCAAATTCGCCACAAAGACTTGGCAGAAGTGGGAACATGTGGATGCCCCCTATAGCTAACAATTATACTTGCTTAGTCAATTCAGCCAATTGCTTTGTCACATCGTAGCTCAGAGCTACTTCATTCACGACAGCCGGTTTGCCTCTAGCACTCTTTTGTTATGAGTTATCGCTCATCATCTCTAGAATATCATAGATTTCCTGGGACGTGTGTACACCCATGTCACCCCCAGTGGCATTGTCAACCAATATTGATAATTATGCGATAATCCATCATAGAAAAATTGGTTTAACAATTCCAATGGTTAGTGATGATGTGGACATTTAATTTGTAAATCCTTAAAGCGGTCCCAGGCCTAATGAAAAGACTCGCCTTCCATTTGACTAAAGTTATCTATTTTACCTCGCAGATCTAAAGTTTTCTGATGAGAGTAGTACCTACCTATGAACTTATTGTACACCGCCTCCCAATTTGTAAGAGAGTTAGGAGGTAAAGACATAAGACAAGTTTTCACCCGATCCTTCAGAGTGTATGGAAAACAACACATCCTAAGCTAGTCCTCATCCAAACCTTGTAGAGGAAAAGTTTGAATGACTGGATAGAGTTCTCGAACGAAGTTAAGAGGATCTTCATTGGGCATCCCATAGAATGACGACAACTGATTAAAGTATATGGTTTTGAGCTCATATTTCCGTGATGCTTGTCCCAAAGTGATGCAAGAGGTCGTTGTCCCAATGACAGGGCGTGTGAACTCACGCATTGAAGGTTGGCGTGCCTCCACGTTGTTTCCATTTTTGATTATCACCCATATCTGATTCGTCTGTTTTTTCTTCTTTCGAAATGTGATCGCGAGAATCCTCGCTACTATCTGTAGAACCGTCCCCTTTGTTCCTTGTACATATCGCAACGTGATGAATGTCGTCCACGAAAGGCGCAAAGTCCCGATTGAGATTTCTACGTCCTTGCATAAACAATACAAGAAAAATAGATCAAACGCACTAGTGGAATAAAGTAAAAATCAAAAGAAACAAAAAGAGTTCTAAACTAAAAAAATAAACAAAAAGAATCCAAATCTAGAAACACGGAAAATAAACATAATAATTATTTCGCCTAAAGCCTTCACCGGTAACTACGCCAAAATTTTATTCGACCGCCAAACACCTATTTTTCTAACAATCCTCGCAACAGAACGAGATCAATTGTAGGGTAGCAAATTAACCACAAGTCGTCTCTCAAGAAAGACTTAGCCGACAAATAATTATTATGCAACACAAATAACAGAAAATAAAATCCTAAACACTCTAATTCAATTTTTAAGGTTTGTAAATAACTAAATTAATTATTAAAACGAATATTCAAAACTAACACACGAGATCTGGATAAAAGAAATATGAATGATAAAACATATAAGATTTTGAAATTATCTCATCAAACTTGCTAGTAGAATATCAACTAATTGATCATGCGATTAACAAATATAACAAACAGGTAAAAACTAGGCCTAGATCTAATAACTCAGTTATTCACAGATTAGGGTTATCCCTACATAATTTTCTATTATCATTAAGCCAAGTTAGATAATATATTTCTGATTCATATCTAACCCTCGAAATAAATTTAGTCCAGGAATAATATCTTCTCTCGATCTCAATTATTCCCTCAAAACAATCAAAAGTTGATCAGACAATCAATTATCAAATAAAGCAATTCATTCAGGAAAGCAAATCAATTAGTTAATACTCATGCTTGTTTGTTTGATTCAACTTATCCTAACCCTAGAATAAAGAAATTGGCCCATAGAGAAATTTATCCATTCAATTAAACAAGAGATAATAATCACAAACATCATTATGAAGAACTAATATAAAAAAAAAATCAAATAGATAAATAAAGGTGGAGAAGAATTACACTTTTTCATGTTGTAGGGAGATCTCCAAAGAAACCCTAGATTTAACGTGAAGAAGAGAAAGGAGAAAGAAGAGAGAAATCCAAATCTTGTATCTAGCTTTAAATGTATGAAAATCTAAAGCCTAGACTCCCCTTATATAGCCCAAAGGCCCTAACAACTTGGAAGAGTCCAAATCTTAAAAAAAAGTCTACTAAAAATCGATAAAATCAATGATATATACGTTCAGATTTTGTGTCTTGAACGGTCACCGAACGGCATGCTACTTCGGGAACGGCCAGGGGAACGACCACTCTTCAGAGAGATCTTTTTGGGAACGGCCATGGAACAATAAATCCCTTTACTTTTTTTTCTCAAACACAAACAACATTCTTCTTAGGGAACGGCCAGGGAACGGCCGTTCCCTTTATTTTTTCCCAACATGAACGGCCATTTAAGGGCTGTTCGTTGGCCGTTCGCCTAGTTTCTTCCTTGCTCACTTCTCTTAGCGCACTCTTCATTTCTTCTTTGTTCTACATACACTTTTCCACCAAGAATAAGCATAACACACAAAAAAATAGACTCAACAACAAAACACGCAAGCACAAAGCATACAAGCAAAAACACGAAATATACTATGAAAAATATAGAAATGAAATCAAAATAACCATACAAAATACTAACAAAAACACACAAATAGTCGCGACAAACTCTGGGTTGTATGAAAAAAAAGGGGGGGGAAATCACGTCACACGTCCGTATGAACATCCCAAACGAGCCGTGCGACCCGTACCATAGAGACCAGTCATACGGGTTGGCCGTGTGAGCTGCACACGGCCGTGTGGCTGGAGACAGAATGAGTTCATAGACCGCCCAGGGTTGCATGATCCGACCGTGTGAAATGCACACGGGTCGTGTGAATGATCCAGATAAGTACTTTTACGCAATCCTCTTTCTTTTGATAATTTTCTTATATGTTCGGGACGAAACATATTTTAAGTTTGGGGGGTTGTCAAGAATGATGCGTAAATAAGTACTGCTGCATTTAGGATTGCATGTAGAGCATAGAAAATTTGCATTTTTTTTTTCAAAAATATTGTTGATTTTTTGTGTTTTTATTTTAGCACGTTTAATATCTTTTGTGTGATTTAAGATAAAAAATTTGAAAAAGTACAAAAAGCTTCCGCATGATTTTACTATGAGCATTTGATTTTATGAGATGAAATATTTTTGTGAATAATGTGATGAATTGTTGAGGAGATGTCTTTTACTTGTTCGGCATTAATTGAGGAAATTGGATATTTGAGCATGTTGCAAAAAAAAATAAACCTGTGAGCTTTTGTGCCTATAATCGCTTTTATCTTATGCGGACTTATTTGTTCTTGCGTGTGTCATTTATGATTGTTAGAATTCTAGAACTTGCTTTGGTATCTTCATTGAAGCCATGCGTGTGTGCAATTTTTGAAAATGATTCCAGGCCATCTTTTTAGCCTACTTAGCCAAAAAAAGCCTATACCTATGAACTCATGATTCCCTAGTTAGCCATTTTGAGCCTTAACTTTTCATTGTTAGCCACATTTTGTTCTTTAAAATTGAAAGATGATTTGTATCCCTAAAATTACTTGAGCTTATAGAAGATGAATAGTTTGGGGGAGATGTGGTGAAACTGTGAAAAAGAAAGAAAGTTGGCAAAAGAATGATGGATGAAAGTCTAGGTAAATGAAAGATTAATGAAGCTCGAAAAAGAAAGAAAAAAACACACTACAACATAAATGATATTAGGTAACACCCAAAAAATGTTACCTAATGCCCATAAATCACATTATAGACAATAGGTAGCACTTTTATGGTGCTGCACTTGCCCGTGCTACCTATAGTCTAAGGTATCACTTTTATTAGCTTTTAGTGACACTTTTTCTAAGTGTTACATTTAGTTCTCTATTGGTAACACTTTGAAGCAATATTTTAAAGTGTTACATATGAATCTTATGTGGGGGTGGCAATGCACGACATGACACGAAACCCGTACCTAACCCTGGGCCAAGTTACTAAGAGACACCCGAACATGAACACGAGAAACCCGAACCCGAAACCGACTAACACGACCCGATGTTACCAATTTGTCTAAAACATAGTAATTTTAAATTTTCATTAACTTTCAATGCATTTTAAGCATAACACGAAATCAACCCGAAGTCAAACACGAACCCGACCCGATGACCGAATTGCCACCCCTAATCTTATGTAACACTTTAAAAAAAATACTTCTACAGTGTTACTTTTTTGTAGCACTTCGTAGAAATACTGTTTTTTGCCGCCAAATAGATTCGAACCCATGATCTGTTATGTGTGGAAGTGGCAATTTGCTACTAAGCTAAGTTGATTCTTATTACAACTTTTGTTTTATTTTATATATACACATACACATATATATTTTAAAATTGTATAAATATATATATATATATGTAAATATAATATTTTTTATATAATAAAGATTATATTATATAATATATGTATTAAATTATATTATACACTGTATATATTAAATTTTATCATATATAATATATACTTTGAAAATTATATTATGTTATATATTAAAGGACAAAAAATTAAAAAATATCAAAAATATATAAAATGAATTTATCGACTGATCAATATTCAATTGATAAAAATAAAAAAAATATATAACTATAAAATTAATTACACGACAGATAAAGAAGTTCTAACAGTAAAAAATTAAATAATAAATAAATAATAAAAAGATAATTTACCAACGAAAAAAATTCCTATGTAATTACTGACAACATCAATTTTCATTGGTATTTTTTTTAAAAGTAAAAAAATCAAAAAAAAGTTAACGATGAATTGGTCTCCGTTAGTAAAAATTAAAAAAATAAATAAATAATAATAAAAAAATATATACAAGCACATTTTTCATCGTTATTATGACAGAATTAATTACCCCCGTAAAAAGTAAAAAATAAAAATAAAACTAAAATACTTTATAAAAAGAAAACAAAAATTCAGTAAAAAAAACAGAGTACATGAAGTCTACAATTTTTAGGTTTGGTGATTTTTTTGTCGTCACCTATTTTGTGACATCAATTAATTAAATAAATCGTTGACATAATTTAATGATAGTTATATAATTTTGTGTTACTAAAATATAGCTTAAAAAGTGTTACAATTAATAAAATATAGTGTTACCAAGATTGCTTCTTAAATAAAGTGATACCTATTTGCGTTACAAAAGAAATAACAAAAAAAAGTGATACTTAAAAAGTGTTACTTATTAAAAGTGTTACATATAAGCGTTACATATTGATAGTGTGCTACAAAAGTGTTACATAAAAATTGTAATATAAAAAGTGTTACATAAAAATTGTAATATAAAAAGTGTTACAAACACGTGTTACATATGTACCTTATGTAAAAAGTGCTACAAAATTTGTGTTACCTAATGTCATTTATGTTGTAGTGATATCTGAAAAAGAAAGAGAAAAAATCGAGCAAAAGAAAGAAAAGAAAGAAAAATTCTGGAAATTTTGAGAAATTGAGAGTTTGAGGCTAAAGAAAAGGAAAAGAAAAAAAGGCAAAAAGGTCTAAGAATGAAAAAAGGAAAAAATGGGTGGAGTTGAGCTGAAAAAGAAAATATATTGAAAATAATGCGTTTTACGATAAAATTGGGTTGATGAGTTGCAAATCTGTATACTTAAATGCTATTTGCTCAAGTCAAGTCACTTAATCCAAATTTTTCCTACCCTTACCAAAGAGCCTACATTACAACCAAATGAAAAAATCCTTTTTGATTCTTAAATTGTGCACACTAAAGTGGTAGAGATGTTAGACGATTTGCAAGCCTATGGTAGTTCTATATATTCATTGAATTGAGTTGAGCATACACACGTCCTAATTACTTTGAGAGATGAGTGATACACTATTACTTGTGAGTCGCGAAGTCAAGTACCCGAGAGAGTAATGATTATGCCGAACTTGTGAGTGATGACTTCTTTATAATAAATTGCATGATTTACTTGAATATGGAGTCAAATGAGATTGAATGTTTATAATGGTCTTGTGTGTTCTTTGTACCCCTTGAGATTATTTTTCTTAATTTGCTCGAGGACGAACAATGGTTTAAGTTTTGGGAATTTTGATATGTGTAAAATATACGTGCATTTAGGGGTTTAAAATGATATATAATTGATGCATTTGCACGCATATTTAGTGTATTTTACTTGGTTTCCTTAGAAGGGCATGATACTGTATATTCTTGTAATTTTTTACAGGAAATGGAGCTTAAACAGAAAGATATCAGTTAGAAGGCCCGGACAAGATCGAAGAGCGCGAAGAGAAGATCAAAGAAACGAAGAAAACTGACAGAAACAAGTCACACAGTCAGCCCGTGTGAGGGTCACACGGCCATGTGAATGACAACCGTGGGATTTTCACATGTTCTTGCGAGTTAATTTTCAGAGACATGTTACACGACTGAACCGTGTGAAGATGACACGACCGTGTGAAGTGTTTGGGCAAAAAACAAGGACAAAAATAACTTACATGGTCTGGCCATGTGAACTGTACACGGGCCGTGCAGTTTGTTTTTCTCTGATTTTTGTGTCCTTTTCCTGTCAGAAATCTACAAGTGGTCTCTCAAAGCACCTATATAAAGGGGCCAAGAACTGCACGAATTTAGAACATCTTACATTATTCATACAAACATACATCACATCAAAATACACATGGTTACACAAACCAACAGTCTTCCGAGAGAGGAGGGCTAAGCTACGAAGAGCACCACAACGCCTTTCACATCTACGGAAGCACAAGAGTATCGAAGACTTGGAAGGAGGATCCATCCTAGCAAGAAGGGCTTTTCTTTCTTAGTTTAGATCTCTTGTTTCTACTTAAACGATGTCAAACTATTTGATTTCAACTTTGTCTATGAATTTGTTATCAAATATGTTGGTCTAATCTTTCTGATCCTAGGGTATAATCAAAACTGTAGATTCATGTTAAATCTATATTGATTGTTTTTTTAATTGATTTATGTGTTTTATTATATGAATTCAAGTGTTTATTTCTTGTCGATTATCTGATCAATAATTTGTATGTCATATTTATTAGTCCATAATTCGGGAGATGAGTTCTAATAAAGACGAAAATCGAGTTCAGACACAAACGGGTATAGAGTCGAGAGGCTTATAACTGTTTGTGGGGAGTACTTTAATTCACAGATCTTTTGGGAGTTGATATTAATTGTTGAGTAGGGATGCTAGCAATTGATATTAATCTACTGTTTATTTTCTTTGGGAGGGGAAATAAACTAGTATAGGAATTGAACCCATAGAAATACATGAATTGGTTTTGATAAACATTAATTGGATTTGATATTGAAGAAGCATGTTGAGATTATGTGTCTAGGGTTGCTTTCGTATTTGTGAAAAAGACTTGTAGAGTTCGGGTTTTCTATAAAATTTACATATTTTATTTTTACTTGTTTAGATTAGATAATAATTTCTTGATTTTCGGTCTTTTCAATAAAATTGGAATAAGGTGTTATTATAGCCTAAATATTTCGTATTCAACCCCTGAGGAATACGACATTGCTTGCCATATTATATAAACTATGATGTACACTTGCAGTAAAGTTTTTGGCGAACAACAGACTGAATGTAATCACTGGATACAATCACACATCCGAGATCATATCTAGTACCAGAAAACTTCCTTGTGTGCTTGAAAGACTCTAAAATTTATCAACTCTCTTGTATCTCTTGTATATATTATGAGCTTGTCCCATCTCTCTTATATAGGCATCCAAGAGCTCCAAAGAATCCTAATAAACATGGAAACAAGATATATACAAATATATGACAAGTATATCACTTATGTTAGGAAATAAGATTTGTATCTAAGAATCTCAATATATGTATACCATCTTTCCTAATCTAGTTTCAACTTAATAATTTCATAAGTCTAGAAAGGCAAAACCAATTGAAATAGAATCCAATTATTTTAGGAAAATTGCTAGAGGCATTGGACGCCCTAACAAGTTTCAAAATTGGGATTCGCTCGGATTACTACATTTGGTTTTATGTGATTAACAGTATAATTAATATCAATGGTTGGATTTGGATTAGCAAACTAGTTAGTTGCGTATGGCATGAAAAAAAATGTTTAATAAATACGAGCTTATTATATATAAGTTTTTATTATAAATTATTTAATTATGCAAAAAAAATATCAAAAAAATATGAAAATTGATAAAATACATGATCATTAGAGATATCAGTATAAAATACAATTGTAAAAGAATGGCTTGCTTTGATATTATTTTTATATAAATTTTTATTCTTATTTTTTAATCGTGTTTTTAAATGTGTTTCAATATATTTAATTTCATGTAATTCTGATGTAACTTACATATAACTATTTAACAATAATTAATCTATCAAAAAATTACTAAATTTATTTTTTAATTTATGTGATATTCAATTAATACTTTCAAATTACTTTTAAAATAAATTTTGCATTTTATTTAATTATTTAAATACTATAAATAATTATTCAAATATAGAACACCATTGATCATCATACGAAATGGGTAAAATATATGTACCAAATGTTTCACTTCAAATTAGAGAGTCGTGTTATAATATGTTTGAAAAACATAAATATTTTTCAAGTATATATTTATACATATATGTACTATATATAATACGAATGTTAACTAAAAAAACAAAAATCAAGTCCAAAACCCCTAAAACTCCCCTGGCAAGCTAGTAGGACCCAAGAAATTTATTGCATGCTCTTATCTCATGAGTATTACCAAAATATTGTTCTATTTGTTCTTTTGATTTTATTTTACAAATTTCAGAAAATACATATAATTAATACCTATCCTCCAAATTATTAATTAATTCAATCAAACACAGTACTGTAGAAAGTTTACCCAAATAGAGTAATAAAAATAGTTATTTAGTTAAGTGGACCACCCAAAATATATTGCATATCATCTGAATTTCAAAAAGAAAAGATACGACGGAAAGCCATGAATATTTGTTAGGGTAACATTGAAGATATGCCACAAAGGGACATAGGGCTTGAGAATATTGACTAGGACGCACACAAATTCGTATCTATTAATCTGCCAAAATTGGGTTAGATTTTATTTAACTCTTCATTTTGTCTCCACTATTAATGTTTTAGTTTTTATTTTTCCTATCCAATAATTTAAATGATAAACCATGTCACGTTTTTCATAGTATTTTGTTGGTTTCTTGACTTCGACTATTTGGCTTGTCCATTTTGCCTTCATCATTCAATAATATATATATATATATATATATTAATATATATATATATATAGGATTTGGATCAGGTGAGTCACATAAACTTAGTGTGAAGACAGAGGCCAAATATGAGGCATTGATTTAATTTTTAAACGGTTGAGATTAAACAGATTTTACCATTTATTAATATATAACTTAATAAAAAAAGGACTTTTTGGTAATTTTAATTAAAATCAGATTTTGGGAGGGAAATTATTTTTGGTAGTGGGCTAGAAATTAGGAACAATTTTGGGGGACGTGTGTTATCTAAAATCTTGCATATCTTTTCATCCTTGGTAAACTAAGAATCATATTATCAAAGAAGAGTCTTTCTTCCCCTCGAGTTCTCTCTGTAAATCGCCCAAAACCATCCATACCACCAGAAAAACCCACCTCCATTTTTCATTCTTCAAGAGTTCGTCCCTGCAAATCGTCTCCAACTTCATCCTTACCGTGAGGAGTTCTTTTTCATTATTACATCCCATCATTGTGAATATTCCCCAGAAGAAGTGATTTTGGAAAACCCCAATTTTGCTGAAAAAACCCCCCAAATCTGTGAAAAACACCGGACTCGTCTGTGGTTTTTCGACTCGGCAACCGAAACGACGAGTATTATTCGAGGAGGTAGCAAAATTTCAATTGTGCATTCACCCTCGTTGTAGGTAGGGCAATATGTTTTTCTCCTTTTCGTTTGTCTTTTTTCTTTTTTATATTTTATTGTTTTTTTGTAGGATATTGTAATGTATGAGTTTTTGTTATTTTTTTTCTGGTTTTACTAGTTAAAAAAACAAAATTAGCGATTACGGAGGAGATTAACGAGGCTTTCAACTGCTTATTGTTGTTGATAATTATGCTTATGCATGTTTTATATTATGCTTATCTATGTTTTATATTATGCTCTCAAATTAAGGGGTAATTAGTATTGCCATATTTTTTTAAAGGTGGGGGATTGCTTATTGATGTTTTCAAATTGTTTATTGTTGTTGATAATTATGCTTATCTATACCGTTTTTCGCTTATACATATCTTATATTATGCTTATGCTTTGTTAGTTTTTATGCTTATAAATGTTTTGTTTGTTAATAAATGTTTTATATAAATGACTAGTGTTTTTTTTTGATAGATTTTCTGTTGGAAATGACAAAAGATGTAATGAACGAGCAGAGGAAGTCAATTTTGGGACGGGCGAAGGAGTATGCCAAATCGAGTTAGGATCACAATGAAACGTTGTTGTTTCATATTTTTGATCAAAATGTTGAATATTGTAGTATTTTATAGCCATTTTAATATGGTTGGTTTGGACGCATACATGCATAGTTGATATAGGAATATTTTCTAGTCGGTCATAGTATTTATTTTCATGTTTTTAGATCGTAGCGAATTCTATTGCTTTATAAGCAGAATTCAGTTCCCTTGTAAGCAGAATTCAATTGCTTTGTAAACAATTATTTTCATGGTTTGATGGTATTGTAAGCATAATTCAATTATTTTCTAAGCACCATAACATCGTTTCACAAGCAATACTTTACGCACAAATTAGCAAATGAACATATAGGACTGTAGTAACCAAAATTTGCAAGAATGTTGAACTATTTGCTCGAAAAGCACTACAACAATCACAAATAAGTTGAGTACATAGTAGCAATAAGCATTCCAATAACCACACATAGGCAATTTGTAATATGTGAAGAAGCAGTATTAAACAAATAAATAAGCAGTCACAACATATTCTCGAACACATACTTTTTTTTATTTATTAAGAATCATTTTTAAAATGGTATTCCGTTGTCGATATTATCAAAATTCTTTCATTCTTCCTGGAGTCATATTTTCGTCACATTCGTATCCAGTTCAAGATGAATTCGATGTTATTTCAATCCGCTGTTGTGGCACATGTGCAATCCCAACTGATTCAAACAAAATAAATAATTAAGCAACATTTAGAATATACATAAGCGTATAGTTATGCACATGTAAGCAAACAAATAACCATAACTAAGCAAAGTACTGAGTTGAATAATACAAGCAAGTATTCGTGCATACATAAACAATATTTTAGTATCACTCAAGCAAATTTATGGGTTGAAAAAACCGTCAACGATTGAATGAATAAGAGTCCATATAAGTATAAGTTTTTAATTTTTTGCATAACATGATATTTCTTCTCAAACAAACTATTATTAATGTGAGAGTTTAAAACACAGTAAAAACTAAGCAACATTTTGCATACGTGTGAGCAAGTATTTAAGCACATATAAGCAATATTCTGGCCATATCAAGCAATTTTTTTAAAAAAATGGGAATGACGGAATTTAATGGGATTTTTCTAAATTTAGCACATGGAGTTAAGGAAACATATCATCAAATTTGTTTGGAAATCAACTACATGACATGGGTTGAATGAAGGATGCCACCAATTGTGGGTAACTCCCCTATTTTCATGGGATTTACTAGATTTAGCCAACCTCACTATTTTTTATATGGACTAATTTACCCCCATTTTGACTTTACCATTTATTTTATTAACATTAATCAGAATTAATAATAGCCATTGAAATAAGTAGATATGTGGTCTGGATTTAGTCCTATGTACTCATATAATAGAGGGTTCCTATATAACCCTCCCCATATATATATATATATATATATATATATATATAGGGGGATCAAGTGAGACCATGTCTCTAGGTGAGACACAATGGACTAGTCTCAACCATCCCCCACTATTAATCAATGGTTATGATTTAATGGATAAAAAATATACTAAAATATTAATTTAATCAATATAAGGGTAGTAGGGTAAAATAATATAACAAGTTAGTTACAAAAATGAAATCAAATCTCTTTCTCTCTCATACATCTCCCAATTTCCCCAATCTCACGTCTCTCTCTCTCTCTCTCTCTCTCTCTCTCTCTCATTCCTCCATTAATGCAAATAAAGAAAACTGTGAAGAACTCGAAAATTACAGTTCATGAAAATTACAGAGAAAAAACAAGAAAAATCGGTGCAACATTACAGAGAAATAACGAACAGTGAGTTCGAAAACTAAATGTGCAACAAAACTCAACTAAATATGCATTATCTGAAAACTATCTATGCAACGTAAAAAAACTAATATGTAGTACAATATATCCAACTATGCAAGACGTCATAAACTATGCAACAAAATCAACTATGTATTATCTAGAAACTATCTATGCATTGTGAAATAACTAAATATGCAGTACATTATGTAACATTCCATTTTTATAATTTCCAAAAGCAACATCCCATTTTCATAACTAAATATACATTATATTGAACCTATTTATGCAGTGTAGTATAACTACATACGCAAAGCACGTTATAGTCAATTATGTCTTGTTTTCGTAAAAAATTGCCAACAAAATAACTAAATATGCATTATTTGATGTCTAATTATGCGAGAGAAGAACCCTAACTATGTTGTAAAATAAAAATATTTGGAAAGAAAAAAAGGTTCCTTAAATTCCGCCACAAAATCCGGCAGTGTCAATTTCAGCCCATAAAATCCGCTGGGACCACTAATTTGAATTACAAAATTACAATCATACCCTTAAAATCAACGATATTAGGAAATAATTAAAAAAAACTGAATTAATCACATCCCTTCATTTTTTAAGATCAATGGGTAAGATGAGTCCACACTGTCACCTAGGGAGGGTGGTCTCATTTGAACCAAATCCTATATATATATATATATATATATATGTTTATGTGTAAAGTTTAGTTTTTTATTTTCGTTTACTTTTTTGCTATCAAACGATTAAGATTTTATAAACTTGACACTGAATCTCTGATAAAAACTATATTGAACACAATATATGGTGCACTAAGTGACTAAGTACATTTATGTTTTTTGATATATAAATTGGAATTGTACCCAATATTTATATATAAGATTATTCCAAAATTGATCATTTAACATTAGGGTTGTTGCACTTCAAGACTTTTATTTTTTTAGTTTGCAATTTAAGACACTAATTTAAAAAATTTGGCACCTTGTGGACAATCTTGGCCGAAAAATTCAAAGATTGGTTAGATTGTTGATGTGGCTGGCACCTAACCACTCAATTGGATATTTTCAATTTTTCTGCAAAATTACTAATTAAGTTATTTTCGAATTTAATAATATTAATTAATAAATATATAAAAATACATGTAATATGTGTCCCATCGACATACAAATAAGTAGTTTCATTGGAATAACAATTCCAAATTTGGGGTGGTGACTGGTGATCAGGTGAGAGACACATCAATAATCTGACCAATTTTTGAATTTTTCAGCCAAATTTTTTTTTAATGTGCAAATTTTTTTAAATTAAAATCCTAAATTGAAAAACATATCCTAAAATGCCATCACCCCAAATTTACAAGTCAAATTTTGCAAAATGCAACATCTACACAATCACTAAATGAGAATTTTATGGTTTTTGCAAAATAAAAGTCCAACCAAACAAGCTTTCCCGACACCAAAGGCCCACAAAGAATGAGCCAGCAAAACGGGCTTAGAGTTAAGAGACAAGGAAAATTTAATAAAAACCTTGAATCTCCCATTTAATTAGGGTGAACTTGAAATCAATTTATTTTGTTATACAGAACTAAAATGAATTATAATTGCTACTCCTCAATATATATTCAAAATTCAACACATTTATCAACAAATTTTTTTTTGAAGGAGTCTCAAGTTTTAACTAAAAAAAAAAAAAAAAAAAAAACACTTTGGTATACAAAAATTGGATCCAATTTCCAATCCCACAGCAACAATCAAAATTTTCTTTTTATGCTTGCTTGATCCCAACATTATAATCTTCTTTAGTTCTCAGTCTTGTTTTTCTTGCCAACAACAATGACTCAAGTTTTGGTTGAGTTTTTAATTGCACATAATATAAGGAGCAAAGTTAAAAAAGGGCTATAAATTTTGGATGATCATGAGACACTGAGATCTAGGGCATTGACATTGCCCAGTTACCTTTCTGTTCTGAAAAGATAAGTTTCTCTATTTTTGTCACTTTTTTTTTCTTATGATGTTGGTTAGTGGGGTTACACATTTTATTGCTCAACAGCTTAGAAAAAATGGCTTCTCTAAATTGAAAATAATAAAATCATGGGATGGATATGTTCTTCCCTTTTGTCCACTTTATCTCTTGTTATAATGATTTTTTTTTTTCTTGGAATATCTACTAGATTGCAAATTTTGTTAAGTTGGACTGAAATAAACACGTGTGATAAATTTTCAAGATTTTACAAGTTCTATCGGTATTATGAAAAATGGGAGTTTTGGCAAGATATATAAACTAAAATCTTCTAGATAGAATAATGTTATTTAAATGGAATATATTTATTTCCAATATTTATCAAAATGAATCATGAATGAGTATAGTACTTATATAGGGCTTGAGAATGATGAAAGTTTATGACCATGACTTGGGTAGGCCATGAGCCATGGCATGCTTTGGACCAAATCATGTCCAATTACTGGCCTTTGCCTTCTTTGCATCAAACATGAGAGAGAAAATGCAATCATACAATATATTCTTTTTCACTTTGGTATGATATAATTAGTTTCTTTGTAAATTTTTGAAAGTGTTATATAGCTAGGTTGCTTGTCTGATTCCCACTACATCACAATACACAAATACTAAATACTTGAACTGTTTATCTAATTTGTACACCACATTTCATAGAGAACGCGTGTTTTCATTTTTCCAATACATATTCATTTTTTCGAAATAAAAAATATAACGTTCAGTGCATATTTCTTTCAAATACATTACATTTTCCAATATACTCAACATAAATCCAAGCAATCCAGAGCTCTTTATTTAATTGATTTTTTTTAGGCCATATTTGAATTTTGTGATAACCCAGGAAAAGGCTAATCAGCCGAACTCACTTGTAATTAAGGCCCATGGTTTGGTAATGGGCCAATGATTTTATCACTCAACCAGTTGATTGTAAATCTGATCCTAGCATTTCATAATCTTGTCGGGACGATTTTGTCCTTTAAATTCGATGTCAAACTATGTTTTACATACATATTTTTTTTTTCGCTGCAATTTTACATACATATTTAATCGTGGTGATAGTTTGGATATTTTTCTCATCATCCTACCTTATCATAGCTTCCAAACAAAATTATTATAAACCACATCATGTCCGAATCCTATATTCAAACACAATATTATCTCAAATTATATAATCTATGACAGTGCAATCTGATGGAGATAAGATCTAAATGTTTATTAGGATTATCTTGAAGGGTTTTCAATAGTTAGGAGTTTGTATTGTAGTAGGAGTTTGAGTTTAATCCTATAAATATTTGATTTGTTACCGTATTCATGTAAAATCAATGTACGAGGTGAGTTGTATCTTTGTTCACGTTTCCGTCTGTATCAGTTGGTATCAGATACACTTGATTTTGAAGCTACGATTTGTATGCCTAGGATCTTTTATTTTAGTTTGTCTTTAATATTTTCTAGTTAAGTTATGAGTTTTATTATAGTAGAAGTTTGATACTCCCTCCGTCCTCCGTCCCAAATATATAATCTTGTTTTCCATATTTAATAGTATTTTTTCCATTCTTTTACTATTATAACCCTATTTGATACGCATTATGTAATTTACACTGTTCATTAAATAGAGGCAAATCAAGTAATTGTTTTGTATATTTGTAATTTCCAATACTTTTTCTTAATCTGTGTGAAAGTCCAACTGAACTATATAATTGGGACGGAGTGAGTATTATAAATAGTTATTTTATTATTATTTTTAGGTGGTTTATTATTCGATATTAAAAATTTGAGATTTATCTCTTTTATTACAATTTACGTTTCTTCGCGGAATTTCGTATTGTATTTGTTTGTTGCTCGTTTATACTACGCTTCTAATACCCACATCACAATCCTATCCAATCCAAAAAAAAGTGTTCAATCATATCAACAAATGCAAACGAGTCCTTACAGAGAAATGTGTTGGGGGTGAGGAGATATAACCTTAAAATGGATAGACGCATAATTTGGATAAGATGGAATTAAATGCTCCAAACAGTGAAGGATAGCAAACTCTATGACATGACAAAATAAAGATGAACAACATGCTCTCAAATCTCAATTATGGTAACAAGTTGCTTGCATTTTGATTTTTTTCTATGTAATAGTAAAGAGGACCCCATAATTCTTGGAGAAATCTAAGGTAAACATCCTTTTGTTGCCAATTCTTTTGTAGACCTAAAATTTTGTTTGTTAGCGTGGAGGTAGTGTCTGAATTCAGAGTGTCCCATGTCTTGATGGGAACATATTAATGGCCCATAATGATTTGGGTGAAATGGGTTTCATCTAAATAAAGTCTATAAATGGATTAAATTTAGATTTGACAAATTTTTTCATATCATAAATTCCAGGAAATTAAATCATGTCTTTACTGTAGTCAGCGTTATATAATTATGAGTGAAAACGTGAAATCTTGATCCAGTAAAAAAGAAAGATCGGTCCGTACCGTGAAAATACGAATTTTTTTGGATTATTTAGTGACTTTGAAATATTCTTTTTTTTTTTTTTGATTACTCAGCTTCCAGGATGTTATGATGATATGTTCTACTCTAGTAAATAGTCATTTGGAGTAGACCTACGTAATGAACTTTTTAAGTTTGGTAACATTATGGAAAACAAAGATTTCCTGTTTACTTTTTTTTTTTTGGTTGAAAAAATCATTCTGATCTTCAAAGTTATGATAAAGTAATTTTACTCTTAAAATATTGTTTGTTTGAAACTTAATTTGTATAATTTCATTCTCAAAACTCATAGGTTGAAGTAACATTATCCTTTTTTTTTAAAATAACAATATTATCCTATTTATTGATTAGATAGAAAAATATATACTACAAGTCTACTACATATTCATCTTTTATTTTTACTTTAAATTATGAAGTTATATTTTTGTATCGAGTACGTATGATACACAGATTTTAGCAAAATTACATACACCACATTTTTTTAGTGTACATAGATCACTTTTAAGAAGTGTTACGTTTGTTAAAAGCGGACGCTAGTTGAGCGCGAGGTTAGGGGCCTGCGCCAGGTGAAATGAAATGAGCGGGACTTGGACGAGGGGACGGGGCGCAGGTCTAATCGAGGAAAAAATCAGAGGCGGGCAAGATGAGCCTAACGCCTAAGCGGAAACTTTTAACAAAGTCTTTTAAGTGATTACTCTCTAAATTCAATGTGATTAAAGATCTTATACGAATAGTCAAGAAAACCTTGTGTTCAATTTTAACAAAACTTCAATCAAAAGAATGAATTAGGACTTTGTTTCTATTCCTAAATGATAAAAAGAAATAGCTATATAATTTCTAATGCCCAATTTTATTAAAAAAATAAAACATTTGTGGAACTCGTAGACAACTAACCTAAGTGAGTCAAATCAGGACATGAGTTTAAATTAAATAAGTCCTGAATGTAGGACGGTATCTCTTTTCTGCAAGTTGGGAAGGCAATGAAAGTTAGGCTTGTTCATGATTTCAAAATTCTATTTTATAATTTACATTTTTTCTAATATTGTCGTATAAAAAATAGAGAATTTGGTAGGAAAAATCAACTAGGTCGAAATATTCAGCTTCATTGGGCCCAACAAGCACCTAAATGGCCCATATATAGAGTGAATTAATGGGCTACATTCATTGTACTCAACACTTGCCAGTGTCCAGTGCCCAGTATATTTCTCATAATGGCGGGTGTAAGCAATTAAGCCACGTAAACCACATAGTATAGGTGAATCAGAATTACCTTAGCAGCGGATGAATCGATTCACTTGGATCTACGACTCGCCTACAAGCCCTCTTCGTTGATGTGTATAATCCACGTACGCCAACGCCCTTCTCGTATCACGAACTTCTTGTACTTCGAACGGGGTAGGCTAACGTCCTTCTCGCTCCAATGGATCTACCAGAGTATCCACCGAATAAACACACACCTTAGACCCTTGGAGATTTGGTGATGCTCCAAGAAGAAAACCGTAGAGAGAAATTTTAGGAGAGAAAGTTATTCTTCTTCTATGAGGGGACGTCTTTTCTAAGTTATCTGGTAGTAGGGAGAGATATCAATATATAATCTCAATCCCTTTATTTATGGTAGAGTCCTAATAAGAGAGGTTTTAGATAAGCCTCATCCAAATAGGACTCCACAAATATGGATGCACTCTATTGCACCCAATATCTCCCACTCATACATATTTGACTCGACTCATTCGAATCACATCCTCATGATTCTCATCTCACGTCTCTTCTTTCATACAGGGAATAAAGTGTGCGACCGAGCGAGAAATGAACTATTGAGGAGAGTTATATTAAGTCATCACCTTACTAACATAACTCTGCAACTCCAAAAGGAACTCGCTATGTACCCCAAACTATGTGGTTGCACCAAATCAAGCATCTATGATCCCTCATATAATAAGTAGAGCATGCTTGACTCTCAACTATGTATCTATGCTCATGACTATGTCAAACGCATTTTTGACTTAGTCGGCCGGCCTATGAGCCATAGTACAAAGATGCATTACCAACTTAGTTTTTTCTCAGTCTCATGTCAATCAGCTTGGTCTTAATGACTTTCCTAGTCATGCTCCGCTGCACCGCATCACACATGGTCATTGGATACATGCTAAAGTAGCGTCATTAAGCTTACACCTCATGGCACAGTCCAGAGTCCCAAAGGGTACTAAAAACACGATAAGGGCTCACACAGTGACGAAGCAGGGATCCATTCATCACTCCACTTATGAGGTCGTCTCAAAGCACATGTAGTATGCATACATGCTATGATGGAGCTCCCACTCAATTTGGGCATGTCACACTCTAAACATCATACAAATCTTAGTCCAGTCGTTGTTCAAGCGCCTGACCTGCGTACTACTCGTTGTCACTCCCAAAGTGTCATACGATAGTTCACACATTCGGCTATAAACAGGCTTTTATGAAGTTTGGACATACTTCATAATCGATCAAGTGTGATCTCATCTTGGCCTCATGCCAAGGCGACTATATTTAAACTTAAGCCTTCCACGTTGTTCCGAGCGTGAAGGCGATCATTCGCATCCCCTGGTTGGTGCGAAAATGATCTACGAGTCTCATCCTGCTCGCTTATCAAAGCGCCGTGGCGATTGCCGTGTGAGTGGGTTAATCTAAGCCTGGTGACATTCATATCTATCACTAGACACGACACTAACAAATAATGAGAAATAAAATTTCATTAATCAATAAAATGTTCATACAGGCCCATAAACTCAAATCCTACAAAGTCCCACACTTCTAACATGCCTTTGGAACAAATCTCTACGCAGTGCTTAGTAAAAGGGTCGGCGACCATATCGCTAGTAGGAATATGCCCGAGAACAACTTGACCTGCGCAATGCTCTCTCGTATAAAGTGATATCGGTGTCTATATGCTTAGTCCTCCCATGGTACTTGGGATCCTTAAGATACGCTAGTGCGGATGTGTTATCGCAATAGACAACAATCTGCATCATCAACGTCTTGCCGTAATGCGCAGACTCAAGAAATCTTCTCAACCAGATTGCCTCTTGGCCGACGCACAAGCAACATATTCACTTCCATGGTGGATAAAGAGATACTGTCGCTTCTTGGTACACCAAGTGATAGCGGCGCCTCCTAATAAGAATGCATATCCCGATGTGGATTTGCGCTCATCTTTATCCGCCGATCCATCAAAGATCACTATAGCCGATTAGCTTCAAACTTCCTCCATGGTAGCACAAAGCAAGATCACTTGTTCCTTTCAAATATCTAAGTATCCTTTTGAGCGCCCAATGGTCGCGCCAGGATTACTTTGATATCTACTCACCATTCCAATCGCAAAGCATAAGTCCGATCGAGTACACATCATTGCGTACATCAAACTCCCGATCGCACTTGCATATGGAACCTTAGCCATGCGTTCCTTTTCTTCTTCTCGTTTTAGGGCATAATTCTTTGCTAAGAACACAATTTTTGTCCATGGGTGTGTCAACGGGATTAGCATTTTCCATACGGAAACGTTCTAGTATCCTCTTGATATAAGTCTCTTGAGACAAACACAAGAGTTTTCTAGAACGGTCCGGTGTATCTTAACACCAAGTATGTATTGACTTTTCCCATGTCCTTCATCTCAAAAGTAGAGGACAACCACTACGAGTGGCGACAATCATCTCCATGTCATTTCCACCAACGAGAATGTCATCCACATATAGTGAGAGTATCAAAAAAATCCTCCCACTTTCTCGACATACACACAATGGTCTTCCTCGATCATCGTAAAGCCCATCTCGATGATAGCTCGATGAAATCGATGGTACCATTGTCCGGGACGATTGTTTGACCCATAAATAGAACGTTTCAAGCGACATACTTTGCGCTCTTGCCCTATTTGTTGAAAACCGAAAGGTTGATCCATATAGATCTCCTCGTCCGATTCTCCATTGAGAAATGCTGTCTTTACATCCATCCGAAATAATTCCGGATCTAGGTGGGCGACCAAAGCTAGAATAAGGCGAATGGAGGCAAATCTCACCACCGGGAGAATGTCTCTTCATAGTCTACACCCTCTTTGGGTATAACCCTTCGCCACAAGTCGAGCCTTATACTTATCGATAGATCCATCCGCCTTGCGTTTGACCTTAAGAACCCACTTGTTCCCAATAGTCTTACGTCCGGATGGAAGATCGACCCGACTCCCGAGACTTTGTTCTTAGCCATTGAGCTCAACTCTTCTTCCATAGCATGACTATCCACTCATTTGCATTTGGGAAGTCACGAGCTTCTTTATAAGTAGTCTAGCTCATCAACATCCACTGAAGCACACATGAATGATTCCCTTCGATCTCAAAATGCCGACGACGGGTATTGTTCCACGTTTGCTCGTCGTATCGTGGATTTTTGAGTCTTTCTCTAGTAGGTCACTCCCTTTGAATTTGGGGTCGCATACATCATCCCGTTAATTCTTGGATGAGGTTGTAAAACCTCTCGCCTCGCCAGGGATCGGGTGCGCAGTGCCGCCGGAGGATCTTGCAACTCGAATAGTTCAAGGTCCCTTTGACTTCACCAATGGTTGGAAAATCCTCCTCAAGGAAATTCACATCACGGGACTCTATCTCTGTCATTCCTCCATTAGGGTGTTCACCATACATCACATAGCCCTTTGAGTGATCGCAATACCTTATAAAGATATGTTTTACCGCTCTTGGACCAAGCTTCCCATGCTTATGAGAAGTATTGTGAACAAACCCCGCCGACCCCCAGTGGCGCAAACCTTCTAAGTTAGGCTTTCTATCATGCCATAACTCATAAGGTGTCGAAGGAATTGACTTAGAAAGCACACGGTTTAATATGTAGGGCAATGATCAAAATTGCATCTCTCCAAAACGATATAGGAAGATTCGCTTGCGCCATCATCGATCCGCCATATCGAGGAAGTGTGCGATTCCTTCTCTCTCGCAACACCATTTTCATTTTTGCGGAGTGTAAGGAATCGTAAATTGTCTTATGATCCCTTTTTCTCACACATTTGTCTAAATCGATCAGACAAATATTCTCGCCCTCTATCGACGTAGGATTTTGAGGTTCCTCTCTTTTTGGTTCTCAACCTCCGTCAAGAATCGCTTAAAACAATCAAGCGCTTCGATAGGTGAGACAAGAGATATCTTGACCCATAGAATAATCATCAATGAAAGTGAGAAAATAGGATGCACCGTGTCGTGCTCTCACATTCATAGTCCACATATGTCCGAGTGGACTAACTCAAGAGGATGAGTAGCCCTCTTTGCCTTACCAAAAGGCTTCCGACAGGCTTTTCCGCGGACATGGTTCACACACGGGAAGGTTGACTTTAGCGAGTTGGCCCAACGGGCCTTCTCGAGCTAACCTAGTCATCCTTTCTTGTCTATGTGTCCCAATCTCGCATGCCATTTCGAGAATCGAAATAATATCAACAAAGAGAAGAAACATAAGAAACGCAATCACCGGATAATTCTAACATGAAAAACCCATTATTCATAAATCCTAAGCCATAAAGGTCTTTGCCAAAGTAAATAGACAAACTAGTGTGCTCAAACAAGAAAGAAAAACCATGTCCGGAAAGTGCTGAAACTGAAAGTAAATTACATCGAATGCTAGGTGCATATTGCACATCACTAAGGAGTAGCTCACGCCTGATCCGAGCTTGAGTGGTACGATCCAACTCCAAGAACCTCCTCTCGTGCGCCATTCCCCATAGCAATGTAGTGGTTGCATGCCGGCAATCGATGATAATCTACAAATCCCGCTCGATCCCTTGTCACATGTTTTGTTGCTCCTGTGTCTACAATCCAACCATGGAGAGAATTAGCAACGAAAAACGTGTGAACAAACAAAAGAATAAAAAGAGCTAGGGAGTGGGTTCTACCTTCTTCGGCTCGGTGCAATCACGAGCGAAGTGACCCAACTTGCCACAATTAAAGCATTTGTCCTTCTTCTTTCCACCCCCTCTTTCCTCGACGACGCTTCATAGCTTTGTCACCTTGTGGGGCCAAGTTCGACTTTGTGTATTTGCTTTGTCAAAGACCGCTTGTTCCAACGTTTGCCCTTCTAAAGCTTACGTTGTCCAAAGATGTGCGACAAGAGCAATCGCTTGTGCTCGTTCCGACTCTCGACGGGTCAGCCTCAAGTTTGAGATGATTGGCGACACTATCGAATGTCTGAATTTGCTCATTATGTGTAAGCACAAGCTTAACGTGTCCCCAAGTCCGCTTTCGGTAGCGACCTTATGACATGACCCAAAACTTGTTGTTCATTTGTGAGCTCACATCCAAGATTTTGAAGCTCCCAAATCATGTCCTTCATCACATCAAGATGATGGGTCATCGAGTGCTTCGGTCAAGTACATACCGATTGAACCTGGGGTGAGAGCCCTCGTCTTGTAGTCAGAAGTGCTACCATACTTGACCTTCAATACCTCCCATAGCTCTTTGTTTGCAGAGTATTGATCAAACTCACGGATCGGATGATCGTGCATGCGAAAGCATAGTAAAGCGCACTCTTATCTTGATCCACCCATTTATTGTACGCGTCCATATCGCGACGATATTGGGCGCTTTGTCCATTCTCTCGCTCAATCGCCTAGGCATACTAGTGGTGAGATGTTCAAGGATCTTTTCTTTGTGAAGTAAAAATTGAATTTTCCTATGCCACATTGCATAGCTTCCGCCATCTAATTTGCCACTACCATAAAGGTCGAAAAAGCTATTTGGGCATCCATCATCGTATAACATGCGCAATTTGTTAGGCATCTTGGTCTAAGATTTTTATCCGGATCAAGTATTTATTTTATTATTTTCTTTAATTCAATGAGATCGAAAATTTCGCCACCAAGGCTAGTAATCATCTCCCACTAAATTAGAGATCACAATAAAATAAATATTGATCCACGAATAAAATTAATAACGTCCATAACATGCATCCATCACGTATAGATAAAAATAAGTTGACATTTGGTGCTTCATGTCGAGACAATTATTGCCTATGGTGGTGATAAACAAAATATACCCAAAAATACATAGCCTTAAAAACGGCCCCTCTAATACATGAGTCCTAGAAAAATAATAATTACAAAAATTACATTCTTCATGGACCTACTACATAAATCTAGAAATAATAAAAATTTGGGACTTTGTAATCACCACCATCTCCATTAATTATCTCTCAAATAAATAAATAACCGTAAACACATAAACATGAGCACCCAAAAATGTCAACTCGCACATAAATATCAACATAATATACTGACAAAAAAAAATATCCAGATGCATATAAAACATGTATGAGCCACCAACAATAACAAAAAAGAAAGTGGCTTAATGGTTAAAAAATATCATAGCAACTAAAAGGTTAAAGGTTCAAACCCATGTTAAACCAAATAAGCCCTTTTAGTTTTTATTAAATGAATGGCTGCTCCACATGCGCCAATCATCCGCCACATGGCAGCCAATTTGCCCGCATGACATCTAAATGGCGCCATGTTAGCCATCACCCACGTGGCGATACATATTGCACAAAGAAAAATTAAGCCATAGCGCCAAACCAAGAAAAAACAGTCGCAACTTAATAAAAAATAAGCAGCAGGATAGGCTTGGAAAAAAACAAGAAGATTAAACATCACAGCAAGAAACGTTAATCTCTTTTCACGCAAATCTCAGTTGTGGTCAGCGCCCATGCGCGTCAACGCTATTTAGATTAAACCAAGATTAATAACATTGGCACGAATATAAAACAGATTTAGTTTTTTTCTAAAAACTTCAAATCGTAATAACTTTTTCGTTTCAAATCCGTTTTATGTGAATAATATACCAAATTAATCGTCTTTACGAGATCTACGATTTGACACTAATATTGGATATATAAAAACGAAAAACCAGATTCGAATTTTTAATAAAAAAAAATAAATCTCATAGATTATCATACTCAAGCACATCACATAGGCGAGATCGAGCCCTAATGGCTCTGATACCACTGTAAGCAATTAAGCCACGTAAACCACATAGTATAGGTGAATCAGAATTACCTTAGCAGCGGATGAATCGATTCACTTGGATCTACGACTCGCCTACAAGCCCTCTTCGTTGATGTGTATAATCCACGTACGCCAACGCCCTTCTCGTATCACGAACTTCTTGTACTTCGAACGGGGTAGGCTAACGTCCTTCTCGCTCCAATGGATCTACCAGAGTATCCACCGAATAAACACACACCTTAGACCCTTGGAGATTTGGTGATGCTCCAAGAAGAAAACCGTAGAGAGAAATTTTAGGAGAGAAAGTTATTCTTCTTCTATGAGGGGACGTCTTTTCTAAGTTATCTGGTAGTAGGGAGAGATATCAATATATAATCTCAATCCCTTATTTATATGGTAGAGTCCTAATAAGAGAGGTTTTAGATAAGCCTCATCCAAATAGACTCACAAATATGGATGCACTCTATTGCACCCAATAGCGGGAAACCGAAAAGCAAAAAGTAAAACTAGTAGATCTAGAAAGATGAATTTATGCGAGGAAATAAAGAATTTATAGAACAAAAATATGAATTTATTTTAAAATATTGGAGAAAGTCATAAAAAGATTAAATAAAAGATATATGAGTTCTGAATTATTTTAGTTAATTAAATACTTCAGCATAAATATTTTCAAATACTTAATACAAAACAAATAAACAATATGAGGTTTTGTGGATTGACTCTAGAATCACTGGTTCCAAAACCCCCAATTTGAAAACGCTAGCCATTCTAAATATTTCAAGGTATGAAATGTGTCCTATTTGTGTGTGTGTGAATTTCAGTGTGAATGAGGGTGTAGATATATTGTTGTTGTCTTGTTTTCGGTTTTGGGATTTCTGGGTTCTTCAGAATTTGTTCTTTTCTTGAACTTCCTTTTATTTGTAAATGTTACACTTATTTGTATCAGCTTCTCTGTATCTCGCCCATTTCTTGTTTCACCCTTCACTTGTTAATTCTTTTTCTACTTAAAAAGGTTTGATTGTTCAACCAAACATGTTTTGCCCATTACGTTTATGCACAATGCGTTTGTGTATCTGCGTGCTGGGCATTTTAGTTTTGCACTGAGTTTTTTCTTACTTCTCTTTTATGATTTGATTCTCATGTGCAAACATATGCTCTCTCTTCTTTATCCATAAGCATTGATCTCATTATCTGACATGTCATTTATATGATTTGCTCATTCTCAGCTAGAGGTTACTCAATAAGGTCCAAGCCTATGAATTTACATCCAATTCCTGCATCAATTTCAACTTGATTTCACTGATAAAAGAAACGAAAGAAATGGAGCTTTTAAACACACTACAGGAAGCTGAAAGAGAAAATTCGAGACCAAAGAGGAAAGAGATGTCTCGAGATCAGGTTTGGGACTACTTCACTCCTTTCACCGACAAGAATGGGGAACAGAGGGCAGAATGTAATTTTTGTGCTAAAACTTATGCTGCTGATCGTGCAAGAAATGAGAATGGAACTTCTGAGATGAATAATCATACGAGAGTTTGCAAGAATAATCCGGATAGTGCAACTAATCAAACATCACAAAGTTTGTGTCAAAGTTTCAGTGTAACAGGGGAATTTAAAGAAGAGTCTTTTGGTTCGGAATACGATGAAGAAGCTATTAGAAAAAGTTTAGTTCGCATGATAATTATAGATCAGTTGCCATTTAAGTTTGTAGAGGGTGAAGGACTAAGGGAGTTTTTGTCCGTTGCATGTCCAAAATTTGTTATTCCATCAACGATGACCATAGCAAAAGAATGCTATGAAATGTACTGTGATGAAAAAGATAAGTTGAAGACTTATTTTAGGACGAATGGGCAAAGAATTTCATTGAGCATTGACACATGGACATCTAATCAAAGTCTTACCTATTTGTGCTTGACTGGTCATTACATTGATGATTCTTGGAAATCACATAAGACAATCCTTAATTTCATGCCATGTTCTTTTCATAATGGTGATGAGGTTGGTTCTTTGATTGAGAAATGTCTGGTTGATTGGGGAATAGACAAGATTTTTGCCATTATTGTCGATAATGCTTCTTCATGCGATACTACTATAGCTTATTTGAGAAGTAGATTTGTTGATTGGGGTACTGCTATATTAGGTGGGAAATTTTTGCATACGAGAAGTGTGGCTCATATTGTAAACGTTCTTGTGAAAGATAAATTAAATGAGTTGAATGAGTCGATTGAGCGTGTTCGTGCAGTTGTGAGCTATGTGCGACAATTGCCTACTAAGCTGAAAAAAATTTAATGAATTTATTTTGGAGGAGAATGTTGAAAGCAAAAAAGCATTATGTCCGGATGTTCCAACAAGATGGGACTCCATTTATAAAATGCTAGCACATTTACTGTGAATTTTAAGGGTGTGTTTGACAGGTATGTGGAGTATGATGTTGAATTACGTAAAGATTTTATGCCTGGTTGTAGAATTACTCAAAAACGTGTTTTGGTTACTACTTTATTTTCCAGCATATAGCATCTTTTGTCCCATGTGAAGTCTGATACGTGTCATCATGTCATTGGTTGAGTCTGTTATTTTCCTTCTTCTTGCTCACGTTAAAAGGGCAATGTAACAAAGATCTTTTTGGATGATGGACTAAATGAAAATTACTCAGCTTATTTTCTACGAAATGGTTTTCTCTCTATCATACATTTTACATGGTATCTAGAGCCTAGATCTCTCTCCTTATGGCGCGCCGTGGAAACAATCAGTGGCCGGCATTCGCTGCCGACGGCAAAGATGGAAAAGACACCCGTGAAGAAGATCCTCTTCACTTGCAGAACTCAGACCACCCAGGTGCTATTCTCATCACCTCTCCTCTAAATGGGAATAATTACCTTTCATGGAGTCGATCCATGAAACTTGCTCTAGGCGCCAAGACAAAGCTCGGATTCATTGATGGTAAGATAGCTGAACCTAAATCTGATTCCCCTACTTATGATCAATGGAAGAAGGTAGATTGTATGATCATCTCCTGGATTTTAAATTCTATCTCTAAAGAAATAGTTGATGCTTTTCTGTACGCTCGCACTGTGAAGGAGCTATGGGCTGACTTAGCTGAACGATTTGGAGAGTGCAATGGTCCTTTAATGTACCAGTTGCAAAAAGAAATTGCAAATATGAGACAGGGAAGTATGACAATTGTTGTTTACTTCACTAAGCTCAAGAAGTTGTGGGATGAGCTGGGAACTTTGTCTCCCCTGCCTCCGTGCGATTGTGGTGCTAGCAAAATTCTGGCAGAGAGAGACATGAGGGAGAAACTGATTCAATTTCTGATGGGTTTGAATGACACATATGAACATGTTAGAAGCCAGATCTTGATCATGGAACCAATGCCTAGTGTAAACAGAGCTTATTCCATGGTGCTCAGTGTTGAAAAACAGAAAAATATTCAACATGCTTTGAATGACATTTCTGAGAACTCAGCGATGATGACTAGGGCTAAACCTGTAGGAAGGGATTCTGGAGGCAAGGGAGGTGGTGGAACTTGGACTGGGACAAGGAATCGAAGGAGAACTAAGGAAGAAAATGCGAAATTATCTTGTGATCATTGTCAAGGCACAGGGCATGAAATGAATGAATGCTTTAAACTTCATGGCTATCCGGATTGGTGGAAACAACTCAAGGAGCAGCGGGCAAAATTGCAGACAACAAATATGGTTGCAAACGATGAAAATATTACTCCTAAGGTCAATGCAGATACAGATTCAAAGGGGCCCAACTTCAGTGAAATGATTCAACAAGAAATTGCTAAGTTCATGAGTAACAGGATGATGCCAGGGAATGGTAATCTTGATTCCAATTTCAACTTTGCTCATTTTGCTGATTATGATGGTAAGAGCACTTCTCCTGATCTTCATTATGCTATGACTATGTTTGAAAAATTGGATGAAGGTTCTTGGATTTTGGATACAGGTGCTAGTAGGCACATGACCTTTGACACTAAATCTCTTTCTTGTATCACACCTGTCACAACCCCTGTCACAATTTGTTTACCTGATGGCTCCTCACTACCTGTCACACATGTTGGTTCTATTTGCTTAACACCACACATCACACTCTCTGATGTTTTAATTGTGCCCAGTTTTAGATATAACCTATTGTCTATTGCACGCTTATGCCAAGTCGCTAATCTTAAATGCATTTTTTTCTACTCACCGCATTTTTCAGACCTTAAGACAGAGAAGATAGTAAATTGTTGGCAAGGCGGTTGGTAGACTATATATCCTGCAGCTGGACAAATCACTTTCATCCTCTACACCTTCATCCAACTTCAGCTCATCAGTCTCATCTAGCAATTCTTCTAATTTTCCATGTAATAGCAGTTTTGTTTTGTGGCATACAAGGCTAGGACATGCCTCTCCTACTTTGTTACAACATTTACAATTTTTGAAATCAATGAAAGCAGCTGATATGTCCCATATTACTGATGCTTGTGATGTGTGCCATATGTCTAAACAACACAGAATTCCTTTTCCCTCTAGTAGCATACACACTGCATCTGTTTTTGAATTAATACATGTAGATATTTGGGGTCCTCACAATTCATCCTCCATCACTAATACCCCTTATCTCTTGAACATAGTTGATGATTTTAGTAGAGCAACTTGGACATTTCTCATGGCTCACAAGAGTCAAACTCTTCAGATCCTTAAGAACTTCCATAGTCTGATCCTAACTCAATTCCACAAATCTATCAAGTCCATTCGCACTGATAATGGGACTGAATTCCTGAGCCTTGAATGTCAGAATTTCTTCAAAAATTGTGGGATTATTCATCAAAAATCTTGCATCTACACACCACAACAAAATGGTGTTGTAGAACGGAAACATAGGCATCTTTTGGAAGTTGCACGTGCTCTCATGTTTCAGTCAAAAGTTCCTTCTCATCTTTGGCCTTACTCCGTACTCACTGCCACCCATATAATTACCATTACCTAGCCTAGTTCTCAAGTCAAGTGGAAATCACCTTATGAGGTCTTATATGGTAACACCCCTGATTACTCTCTCCTCAAGCCATTTGGATGTCTTGCTTTTGCCACTAATGTCAAGCCTCACAAGCTAAAATTTGATCAGCAGGCCTTCAAATGTACATTCATTGGCTATCTCCCTGGACAAAAGGCTTATAGATTATATGATTTAGACTCCCATAGTGTCTTGGTTTCTAGAGATGTCATCTTCCTTGAAACAACATTTCCCTACCACTCCATCTCTACCACTTCTTTGGATACACCTCTACCTCTAGCGTTTCCAACTCGGATTCCAGTTCCCCACCTTCATCACCTCCTCCTGCTGCTGCTCAACCTCTCCGGAAAAGCTCCAGAATCACTTCCAAACCGGTCTGGCACAAGGATTTTATAGTCTCCACCGTTTCAGATACCTTGCCAACGGCAGCTGTCCCTCCGTCTATTTCTCCTTACACAGGTTCTTCCTATCCTTTAAACACTTTTCCACATCATATTTCATCCTTGTTCAGCCCTACTTACCTGTCCTTTCTAGCAAATGTTGACAATCTCCAAGAACCGAAATCCTTTTCTCAAGCTAGTCATGATCAACGGTGGATTGAGGCAATGGATAGGGAAATTCAGGCCTTGGAAGCCAATGACACTTGGGTTCTTACTACCTTACCCCCGGGCAAGAAGACCATTGGCAGCAAATGGGTATATAAAATTAAGCTCAACCCGGATGGTAGTATCGAGCGGTTTAAAGCCCGCCTTGTTGCAAAGGGCTACAACCAAATTCAGGGAGTTGATTACAATGATAGTTTTTCTCCCGTTGCAAAATCTGTGACTGTGAGAATCCTTATTGCGCTAGCTACTATTAAGAATTGGGAATTGCATCAACTTGACATTAATAACGCTTTTTTGCATGGCACCCTTGTTGAGGAGGTGTATATGGATCCCCCGGATGGATACTCGAAGGCACAGCCCGGTCAGGTCTGTCTATTGAAACGGAGTCTCTACGGGCTTAAGCAAGCCTCTAGGGAATGGAACTCAGAGTTTTGCACTCGGTTATTGGAGTTTGGTTTCAATCAGTCTTCTCACGACCATTGTCTCTTCATTAAACACAGTGCTTCCTCTTTTCTGGCCCTTTTGGTATACGTTGACGATGTCCTCATTACTGGCTCGCATAGTGATGATATTCACTCTCTTAAGGTGTATTTGGATGGGTTATTTACCATTAAGGATCTTGGTTTTGCAAAGTATTTTTTGGGTTTGGAGATTGCACGCAGTGAGACAGGTACTTACATCAATCAACGTAAATACATTCTTGATATTCTCACCGATATTGGCCTCTCACCAATCGCAAAACCGCCTCAACTCCACCGCCTCTTAAGCTTACCGGTGATGCGGGCGTTTCTCTCGATCTCGCCATCTACAGGACGACACGATTGGCCGCCTCTTATATCTCAATTTCACACGCCCGACATTACTTTGTTGCTCAAAAGACTTAGTCGGGATTAAAGCCCATGCAAATCTCATTGGGATGCAGCCGTTCACGTTGTACGCTATCTCAAGGATACTCCCTCCAATGGCCTCTTCTTTCCTGCCCATTCTCACGATTCCATCACTGCCTATAGTGATGCGGATTGGGGTAGTTGTTTGGATACTCGACGCTCAGTCACAGGTTATTGTATCTTTCTTGGTAATGCCCTCATTTCTTGGAAGACCAAGAAACAAAACACCATATCTCGTTCTTCGGCGGAAGCCGAGTACCGTGCTTTAAGTGCTACCGTGTGTGAACTCCAGTGGATTTCCTACATCGCAAAAGATCTCCATCTCCCTGTTGCACTCCCCATTACCCTGTGGTGTGATAATCAGGCAGCCATCCATATCACCAAAAATCCCGTCTTTCATTAGAGAACGAAGCACCTTGATATCGACTGCCATCTCGTGCGTAACAAATTCAAAGAAGGCTTTGTGATTCTGAAACATATTCCCTCACGTGAGCAGGTGGCGGACTTGTTCACTAAGTCCCTGGGGATTACTGCTTTTCAATCTTTGTTATCCAAGTTGGGTCTACGTGATTTCCTTCGACGCCCAACTTGAGGGGGGTGTAGAATTACTCAAAAACGTGTTTTGGTTACTACTTTATTTTCCAGCATATAGCATCTTTTGTCCCATGTGAAGTCTGTTACGTGTCATCATGTCATTGGTTGAGTCTGTTATTTTCCTTCTTCTTGCTCACGTTAAAAGGGCAATGTAACAGTACTTTTTGGATGATGGACTAAATGAAAATTACTCAGCTTATTTTCTACGAAATGGTTTTCTCTCTATCATACATTTTACACTGGTGGACCTTATGCAAATATAGGTTTGCCTACAAAGCGGGATTGGATTGTTGCTGAGCGGTTTGTGAAAGTTCTACATTACTTTTATGAACTTACTCTTCGAGTGTCTGGTTCTTCGATTGTGACATCTAACACCTTCTTTGATGAAATCATTCATATGGATAGCCTATTCGAGAAATGGCTTGGGAGTGATGATGATGATGATTTGGTAGATATGACAAGGAAAATAAAATTCAAGTTTGACGAATCTTGGGGGATATAGAAAAGATGAACATGATGTTGTATGTTGCTTGTTATGCTTGACCCTCGTTACAAATTCATTTTCGTACAATTTATTTTTAAGGAGATGTACGGGCTTGAACGTGGGGAGCAATCGCTTAACCTGGCCAAGAATGCTTGTTTTGATGTTTATGAAGAATATAAGAAATTATATCCTCATACGTCCTTAGATTCTTCAAGTTTACCCGAGGATAGTGCATTGAGGTTTAGAAGGGCTCGAGGCAGAAATATAAACAATGGCTAATTGAGACGGGACAGGCAGCGGCGAATCGAGTTGGAGAATTATCTACGTGAGCGTAATGAGGAAGATTCATCGGATTTTGATATCATTGGTTGGTGGAAAATGAGAAGCTCTACTTTTCCCATTTTATCCCGGTTGGCTCGTGATGTGTTTGCCATGCCTATATCTACTGTGAATTTGGAGTCCGCATTTAGCACCGAGGCCCCCAAAATTGATGATTTTAGAGCTTCATTGCCTTTCGAAATAACACAAGCTCTAATTTGTTGCCAACTTTGGCTTCGTTGTACTCGATTAAGCCTTTTGAAGAAGATTACGAAGGAATTGAAAAAGGTATAATTTTAAAATTCACTTACAATACTTAATCTTACATATCATTTAGGTATAACCATTGTTTGCATCATTTTTTCGTATTACTGTTGTGGTTTTTGTAATAAACTTTTAGATATGGTCTCAGGTCTTGGTTGCTGATGGATTGCTGGGTTGATGGAGTGGGGAGTTTGCTGTTTTGCGTGCTAGTTGCTTATGGACTATGGTTGCTGTTGTTTCTTTCTTAGCTATTGTTTTTCAATTTTCTTATTATGTCTCCAAATTCTGATGTCATTTCAATTTTCATATCATCTTATTGGGCATGAAGAAATGTCATCATCCTGTTAGTTTAAAGCAGGCTAGCATTTTTTTGGGATAATTACAAAAGACCACCTGAGGTTTGGGCTAATTACAAAAAACCCAAAGATGTTTCAATATTACAAATAGCCCCTTCAGGTTTGATTATGTGTTAAATTTAAGGGGATAATTGTAATATTTCTAGAAATATCATGGGAGTTTTGAAATATTTTTCCCTTAAGAAGGGAGAAAATATAAGACAGAATCAAACTTCAAGGGTTTTTTTTTTTAATTTTCAAAATCATTGGGTTTTTTGTAATTAGCATGAACGTTAGGGGTGTTTTTGTAATTATCCCTTTTTCTAAAACAGTTTTTGCTTTTCCCTTATCCACAAAATGATTATCAAACCAATCCAAATTGAATCATTCCTGGGATTAGTACTAACCCTGGGAAGGACGGATGTCTCATAGTTCGAAGAAAGTGTGGGGTTCTGTGCCCCCACTTGTATGAGGATACTCTGGCAAAAAGAAAATCCAAATTGGATTGAACAACTGCCAATCCAAAATCATTGACGGTATTTTATTAGGATTTAATATGTTAATATATGAGTAAATCTCACTTTATACCATTATACCCTCATTGAATATCACTTTACCCCCTTATACTTTTAATTGTATCACTTTACCCCTTGTACTATTAATTTGTATCATTTTACCTCTTTATACAATTAAAATGAATTGGGAGCACAAGGGGTTAAAGTGATACTCAAGGATAGTATAGGGGAGTAAAGTGAGATTTACCCTTAATATATTTAGTGATGTAGAGGGTTTTCATATAAAAAATCATTATTAATTATTATTATATGTTGATCAAATTTTCTTTGTCAATGTTGGTATTTATCGATTCAGGGTTGAAATATTGGAATGAGAAACATTTGCATGGTTAGTATGTGGAAGTTTCAACATAATTCCAAATCTTTAAATCAAATAAGAAGGAAATCAAGTGTTGAAATAATCTTGGAAGAAGCCACACCAATAAGTTGAAACTTGAAAGGTATGGGAAGCTCTAATTGATAATTAAAAATTTAAAACTTGACTGTTAAATAATATATTTATATATATAGGATTTAGATCAGGTGAGTCCATATATCTTAGGTGAGTACACGAGACCAAATCTGAGGCATTAATTTAATTTTTAAACGGTTGAGATTAAACAGATTTTACTATTTTTTAATAGATAACTTTACAAAAATAAGGACTTTTTGGTAATTTTAATTAATACCAATTTTTGGGAGGTAAGTTATTTTTGGTAGTGGGCTAGAAATTAGGAACGGTTAAGGGAGATGTGTTTATCAAAAACAAGAGTCACTAATATCTTGCATATCTTTTCCTCCCAAGTGTTCTCTCTGCAAACCATCCCCAAATTCATCACTACCGTGAGAAAAGACCATCCTCTTCCTCCATGGCTTTTTGGAGCTCTGGTACTCGTGGCACCACCAGATGCTTCACCTCTCCACCAAGGGCTACCGCGCCATCGCCCCGACCTCCGTGGCTATGGCGACACCGACACCGACGCTTCGACTCTAGGATTGGGGCAGGTGTTTCTGGTAGGGCACGACTGGGGCGCAATCGTTGCCTGGTGGTTTTGTTTGCTGAGGTCTGATAGAATCAGAGCGTTAACGGTAGCGTGGCTTTTCAGCCTAAAAATCCGTTCGTCAAAACCGTTCAGGGTTACAGAGACGGAGACTTGCTTGGTGACGGCTTCTATATGTGTAGATTCCAGGTAACTAATATTTATTTTTCATTTTTTCAATTTCATCAATCATCAGTCATTACCACTTAATTATATATCGTTGGTGCCTAATTAACAAGGCTTTCAACTGCTTATTGTTGTTGATAATTATGCTTATGTATGTTTTATATTATGCTCTCAAATTAGAGGTAATTAGTATTGCCATATGTTTTCTTATTTTGGGGATTGCTTATTGATGTTTTCAACTGCTTATTGTTGTTGATAGTTATGCTTATCTATAGTTTGGTTTATACTTATACATGTCTTATATTATGCTTATAAATGTTTTGTTTGTTAATAAATATTTTATATAAATGACTAATGTCCTTTTTTTTTTTTTGATAGATTTTCTCGTTGGAAATGGAAAAAGATGTAATGAACGAAAGCGAGAGGAAGTCGGTTTTGAGGCGGCGAAGGAGTTTGCTAAATCGAGTTATGATCACAACGAAACGTTATTGTTTCATACTTTGATCAAAATGTTGAATATTGTAGTTTTTTTGTAGCCATTTTAAATATGGTTGGTTTTGACGTACATGCGTAGTTGATATAGGAATATTTTCTAATTAGTGTCGTATTTATTTTCATGGTTTTTAGATAATGTAAGCATAATTCAACTGCTTTGTAATCATAATTCAGTTGCCTTGTAAGCAAAATTCAATTGCTTTGTAAGCAGAATTCAATTGCTTTGTAAGCAATTATTTTGATGGTTTGATGGTATTGTAAGCACAATTACATTGCTTTCTAAGCACCATAACATCTTTTCACAAGCAATACTTTACACACAAATAAGCAATTGAATATATGGGCTGCAGTAGCCAAATTTTGCAAGAATGTTTGCTCGAAAAGCACTACAACAGTCACAAATAAGCTGAGTACATAGTAGTAATAAACATTACAATAACCACACATACGCAATTTGTAATATGTGAATAAACAGTGTTTAACAAATAAATAAGCAGTCACAACATATTCTTGAACACATATTTTTTTTATTTATTAAGAATCATTTTTAAAATGGTATTCCGTTGTCGATATTATCAAAATTCATTCATTCTTTTGGAGTCATATTTTCGTCACATTCTAGTATCCAGTTGTTGTGACACGTGCAATCCCAACTGAATCAAATAAAATAAATAATTAAGCAATATTAATTTAGAATATACATAAGCATATAGTTATGCATATGTAAGCAAACGTCTAGCCATAGCTAAGCAAAGTACTGAATTAAAACAAATAGGGACGTAATCAAAATTTTGAATACATACAAGCAAGTATTCGTGCATACATAAGCAACATTGTAGTATCACCCAAGCAAATTTCTGGGTTGAAAAAAACGTCAGCGATTGAATGAATAAGAGTCCATATAAGTATAAGTTTTTAATATTTCACATAATATGATAGTTCTTCTCAAACAAACTATTATTAATGTGAGAGTTTAAAACACAGTAATAACTAAGCAACATTTTGCATACGTGCAAGCAAGTATTTAAGTACATATAAGCAACATTCTGACCATATCAAGTAATTTTTTTTAAAAAAAATGGGAATGGCGAAATTTCATGTAATTTACTAAATTTAGCACATGGAGTTAAGGAAACATAATCAAATTCTTTGAAAATCAATTACACAACGTGGGTCTGAATAAAGGATGGCACCAATTGTGGGTAACTGCCATATTTTCATGGGATTTACTAGATTTAGTCAACCTCCCTATTATTTATGTGGACTAATTTGCCCCCATTTTGACTTTATCATTTATTTTGTTAACATTAACAAGAATTAATAATAGCCATTAAAATAGTTAGATATGTGGTCTAGATTTAGTCTTATGTACTCATATAATATGGGGTCCTATATAACCCTCCCCTTTATATATATATATATATATATATATATATATATATGATGGTATAAGAATTCAAGTAAGAACTACAAAGAATTATTTATCGATAATACATGTTTTACGTGCTTTAAACTAATGTAGTAATGTTACGTTCCAATCCACGTTTTTTTTACTTACACTACAGGGGGATGGTGTTCAACTTAAATATTTTTAGGGTGAATTACAAAATTTATTCATGAGCTTCAATTTATAGATAAATCAATTATTTTTCATAATTAAATGTACTTCTTTAAAATTTATTTTTATTTTACAAAATTCACACTTTGGGGTTGGTAGTTGTAAAATAAACACAAATGTTAAAAGGGTATTTGTAATAACTTAAGAAGCTATTTGTAATTTTAAATAATAATAGAGTTCATTTGTAATTACGCTACACGATAAGAATATTTTATATTGACCATATTTTTATTTTTTTTCTCTCCTTTCATTGTTCTTATGGCATTTTTTTTAATAAAATTGACACCGATAAAAAAAGAAAAGAATATATTAACCACGGCTTCGAAGGGTTATTTTCACTTTTTATTTTGTGTGTGTGATTCTGTTAATGTCATAATTTCAATAAATTTTCTAAAGGATGTGATTTAAATTTGTAGAAGATGTAATTTAGTTGGGAGAAGGAACCAATAAATCATAAATGGGAAGATCATTACTGTAGAAATATTACTAATTTCAGAACATGCCTACACAAAATCAAATTTTTTGGAGGAACTAACAATGATTGACTCATGCGTACTCATGTCACTATGGTTGACCCACATAAGTTCAAAAATTATTCTAGTTTGGATTCATGCGTGATGCATCCAAAAAAATATGTTTGTTGATAGGGGTAGAAATGGGTCAAGCCAAGCCGAGCTTTGAGTTGGAAGGCCTGAGCCTGCTTTGTTAAGTTTAGGCCTAAGCCTGCCTATTATTTGAAATAGGTTATTTTCATAGGCTCGGCTCAACTATTTAAATAAGCTTTGTAAAAAGCTTGAGTCTAGCTCAATTGTTAAATAGACCAAGCCAAGCCAAACCCTTAGTAGGTCGGGTCATAGGCCCCTGTTGGGTAGCCTGGTCTATTTCCACCCCTATTTGTTGAAATATCATTGGCCGCCATAAGGTGTGGAGTAAATTGTGATTCAAATCTGCAAGCCTTAGAGATCAATATCTTGAGCCAATGGAGTCAATTAAGGTTCAAAAATTTCCACTAATTATTAAATATAACCAATAATCTAAAGTTTATGCGTTTACTATTTTTTTTTCACCCAAATTTTCTTGTTATCCTTTTTTCTTTTCTTTTTCAACAAAGATTATGTTACATTTTCCATTTCATCGACGTATCAATAAAAACTTAAATACAATTTAGATAAGTAAAATTAATTTTCAAGGTAATTTTAATTTGTTTCAACTATGCGAGTTTTTCTACTTGTCTACTTAATTAAGTTTGGATTATTCTATTTTATCCATGAACTTTGTCAATTGTGTCACGTAGCTAATAATTTACAAATTTATCCCTCTATGTAACTTTTAATTTACGGCATGATTAGTATGCATGGATGAAATTAGATAAGAAATGGAATGAATATTGAAATAGAATAATGATAGGAAAGGAATGATATGATAATATCATTCCTATATTTGGCATGTATAAAGAATACAAAAAGGAATGGAATGACGATTTTGCTACTTGATTTAAATATCTTGGTTGATAATTATAAAAAGATAATAGTAATGGAGAAAAATAATTTTAAATATCAAATTACTCTTAAATAGAATTTTTTAGATAAAATTATATTAAAACATATTATGCACAAGTGGATTTAAGATTATTTTAATATGTGTGAAATAATATATATTTATATTGACAACATTTTATATAATATATTTTATAAAAAGAAATACAAAAAAATCAACAAAAGAGGTTATATCAAAGTCTTTAGTTTAACTTTTAAATTTTGTTGAAAAATGATTACGAGTTATTAAAGTAATGAATATAAATGTTAAGTTATTAACAATAATAATTTTTTATTTCAAATACTAAGATTATGTCCAGGTTTATTTCAAATCATTTTTAGAAGGTTCTATAGTTTGGATTAAAAACATGTGGATGTATATGTTTATGTGTTGAAAAGTTAAACTATGGGGAGGGGATGAATAACTATTCCTCACTTTTGGTAATAAGGATTACATGGGAATGTATAAGATCATTACAAAACTATATCAATCGCGTGAATTGGAATGAACCCAGAAATGCCCATTCAATTTGTTAGTCCAAATAGCTACGAAAATCTAGAGATGGGGTAAATAGATTTTCCCAATTTTTCGATTTACGCCATCTTTTTCGAATATGAAGATTGTGAAGAAGTAGAAGTGCAAAAATCAAAACTACACAATGATTTAGAGAGCTCCAGCCCACCTAGGGCCTACGTGCTCTACCACCCGGTATGAATAGATTTCGAAAAGGAAAAAGTTTATTAATAGATATCAAACTATTACAACCTTTACCTTGAAGAGTACCGCACTCTTCTTACAACACCACCTATAAGATCACCAAAATCATTTTACAACAATGAAGAGCACCAAACACTTCAGCACCTAGAAAATCAACCAAATGTGTTCTTACCACAAGAACACTTAACAATTGTGTCTTGTTTTGGATGATTTGAAACAATTAAGATTACAACTCAAAAGATGAATAAAACTTTGTAAGTGTAGGTGTAATGAAGAAAGAATAGTCTAATCTATTTGATTTACAACAGATATGTTGACAGTGAAGAACAAAGAATTTGCTGATTTTTGCTTGTATACTTGTGTAGTGTTGTTGTATTTGATCCTTTAAGCCTTCATGTATTAATAGGAGAGCTCTTAGATTTAATCACTAGCATAGGCTCCTCCTAATTAAGTAATTTATGCAAAAGAAATATCAAACAATTCCAAGAAATAGATGTTAGATGCAAAACCACAAATTCATGAAAAGTTGTCTACTGCAACGGATAGTTTCTGCTGATAAAACACTAGGGCGACTGGTCGCCATCTAATAAATTCGAAATAAAAAATGTTGTTGAACAATATTTTAACACAGGATGCCGTGGGGGGTGGACTGGTCAACATTTAGGGCGACCGATCGACCTAGGGGTGCGACCGGTCCCCCTAGGGTCCATCATGTCTCCCCTCAAACAAAGATATTGCAGAGAAAATTGCACAACTCAGGCACGGTCGCCTCCCAAGGGCGACCGGTTACCCTCCCCTATGTTATCCCACTGTTTATTCTCTGTTTCGTGAAACTTTCAGGTACGGGTTTCCCTATAGGGCGACTGGTCGATCTAAGTACAGAGAAATTGTCCGATTTTTGTCAAAAATAAAGTTCAATATTTACTTCAAAAACTTAGTAAAAATCATTGAAAATGTTTTGAAGTATTTGGACAACATTGAGGACATTGTTTTGGTATAAAACTCATTTATATGAAATAATCAAAATCAAGATAAAAATATTTATCTAACAAACTCCCTCTTTTAGATGATTACAAACCAAAACAATTTAAGAGAGCGAATTTTAAAACGAAACAAGTTTTTCCGATCAAAATCAACTATCCATTGTAAGCAACACTTCTCGAGATGAAAATCATGCGGATAGGAACAATGGTTTTCAGAACAATTTTTATGAGCTCCCCTAATCAACATGCTAAGCAATACACAAGCATAGAATCATTCAGCTTAAAAGCTAAAAGTTTAGCTTTTGCAAAGATTACTTAAAGCTCAAGAGCTTAAAAGCTCCCCTGTCAAAAATAAGTTATTAGTCATAAGTAATAGTCCATAATACCAGCAACAATCCATAATCCATCCACAATTTATAGCTTTTTCTGTGAGCTTTTTCTAGCTCATTTGATCTTACCATAAGCTTATGAGCTCATTCCATTTTTCTCCCTCTTTGGAATCATCACAAAGACTATTAGCATGATAAAAACATCATAAATAGACATCAAAGTACGCATTAAAACATGCAATAGACATATCAATATCATACTATGAAATTGAGGGTCTAGAATTCCAAAATGTAAGGCCAATCAATAGGAAAAAGTATTTAGAAGCTCATTTAATGTACAAGAAACCATCATCATGTAAATATCAAGCAATGATGATCAAGAGAATCATACAAAAGATAGAATTTTCATTGAGACATTTTATCAAACACTTGGCATGCATAAGATAAAATCAAAGATGCATATGCCATTGGTATATTGAATTATGCCCAAACAATCAACATCAATCCTAATTATATAGTCATATATCATCAATATACACAATCCCCATCACATGAATACAATAATTATAAAAATTCATCAAGTTCCAATAAAATACTCAAGGGTTCAACCCAATTGAGATTAAAGAGGAAATAGAACTTACCAATGATTGTGAAAGATGAATAATATGGAAGAGATATACATTAAGGAATCCCAATATAATAGAAATATCAAGAGAAAATCATTTTGAGTGATATATGTGTGAAATGGGCGAAGGGATGTGAAAATAAGACGAAGTGACAGTCAGAAACTGATATAACTTTTCTGGCAAGAGGGTGACCGGTCGACCTAGGGGTGCGACCGGTGCCTGAACAGGTGCGACCGGTGGACCCCCTAGGGAGACCGGTCGCCCCCTAGGGCGACTGATACCTATTCGGCTAGTCCTGTTTATGTTTTTCAAGATTTTAAAAAAAATCAAATTTTCACCCTAGTTTTGAAAATACACAAAATGCAAACATAGACCTTATTCGATATGCATTATACATAAACGAGCTCGAATTAAAGTAAAAGATTCGGCGGTTAATGGTTTTGTAAAAATATCTGTGAGTTGATCTTGAGACGGAACAAAGTACATCTCAATTTTTCGTTTAGAAATACAATCCCTTAAAAAATAGTGTCGAACCTCAATATGTTTGGTTCGATTATGATGAACCGGATTTTGAGAAATATTTATAGTGGAAGTATTGTCACAAAAAATAGGAACATTTTCAAAAGAACATTTATAATCCACTAGAGTTGTTTCATCCAAAGAAGTTGAGTACAACAAAAGGCCGCAGAAATATATTCAACTTCGTCCGTTGATAAAGATACACAATTTTGTTTCTTTGAAAACCAAGATACTAGGCAATCGCCCAAAAATTGACATGATCGAGATGTACTTTTACGATCATCAATGTTTTCCGCATAATCCGAATTACTATATCATTTTAAAGAAAAAATTTCATTCTTTGGATAAAATAAACCATAAGAAATAGCCCCTTTCAAATATCGAAAAATACTTTTTACGGCACTTAAATGAGATTCTCTGGGATTACTTTGAAATCGAGCAAATAGGCATACGACATGAAGAATATCGGGTCTACTTTTGATTAACTAAAGTAAACTATCAATTATACCTCGATATTTTAATTCGTCAACCAACTTCCTTTCTCATTCTTGTCAAGCTTGATATTTGTTGTCATCGTAGTTGCAACGATTCTTCCTTCTTCAATTCTGAACTTCTTTAGAAGTTCTTTGATGTACTTTGATTGAGGTATAAATACCTTCTTGGCATTGTTTTATTTGAAGTCCAAGGAAGAAATTGAGTTTTCCCATCATACTCATCTCAAATTCACGTTGCATCAGCTTAGAAAATTTCTTGCAAAGAGATTCATTAGTAGCACCGAAAGTTATATCATCTACATAAATTTGAACTAATAAATAATCTTGCCCTTTTTCAAAAACAAATAGAGTGATATCAACTTTACCTCTTTTAAAACCATTTTGCAAAAGAAATAAATTAAGTCTATCATACCAAGCTCGGGGTGCTTGTTTTAAACCATAAAAGACCTTTTTAAGTTTATAACATCATTTGGGCTTTAAAAATTTTTAAACCCTGGAGGTTATTTTACATAGACTTCTTCTTGAATAAAACCATTTAGAAAAGCGGATTTAACATCCATTTGGTAAAGTTTGAAATTTTTAAAGCAAGAGTAGGCAAGTAAAATACAAATAGCTTCTAAACGTGCAACGGGTGCAAAAGTTTCATCATAATGAATACCTTCTTCTTGAAAATAACCTTGAGCTACTAACCTTGCTTTATTTCGGATGATATTGCATTGATCATCGAGTTTATTCTGGAATATCCATTTTGTGCCAGTTTGTGATGGAGGACAAGACACAAGTTCCCAAACATCATTCCTCTCAAATTGATTTAACTATTCTTGCATCTCAAGAAACCAATCTTCATCTTCAATGGTTTTCTTAGCATTTTTAGGCTCTTTTTTTAGATATAAAAGTTTTTTCAGCAAATCTCCATCTAGTCATTACCTTGTGTAGAGGATTCCCAATTATAAGATCTTTTGGATGATCTCCTTTAAATTTCAATGCCACGGGAAGATCCGAATTATCACCCTTATCCTCTTGTTGAACATTTGAAGTTGAAAGTTGATCATTTGAGGTAGAAGGTTGATAATTTTGAGCATCATTTGGAACAATTGGTCCAACTTCATCTACTTCATCACTATCCTCTTTTGGGATTCTTTCAACTCCGGAGCCTTCATTGAATTTGACGTGAATAGACTCTTCTACTACCATGCTAATCTTATTATAAACCCGATATGCCTTGCTCTTAGTTGAGTATCCCATAAATATCCCTTTATCTGCCTTAGGATCAAGTTTGTCTAATTGATCCTTAGTATTCAAAATAAAACATTTGCAACTAAATATTGTAAAATAACTAATATTTGGTGTTCTTCCTTTCCAAAGCTCAAATAGAGTTTTATTTAGCTTGGGACTAAGATATACCCAGTTTATGACATAACAAGTGGTGTTTACGACTTCGGCCCAAAAGTATTTTGGAAGTGAAAATTCATTGAGCATAGACCGACACATTTCTTAAAGGGTCCGATTTTTTCTTTCGGCTACACCATTTTGTTGTGGAGTTCTTGGAGCAGAAAAATTATGAGCATATATTCCTTGGTTTCACATAAGATTCTAAAATTACCATCAAATTCACCTCCTCGATCGCTCCTACTATCTTCTTTTTCATTCTCAATAAGTCTACACAACTTAGCAAACTCATTACCGGCATCACTTTTATTAGCAAGAAAAATAGCTCAAGTATATCTAGAAAAAGTCACCGACTATAACAAAGGTGTAATATTTTCCACTTAGACTCTTCGTGCCAATATCCCCATACAAATCAAGATGAAGATGTTATTGAGGCTTGGTTGTGGAAGTTTCATTTTTGGGCTTAAAACTACTCTTAATTAATTTGTTCTTTTGACAAGTGTCACATAAGCCAATGTTTTTAAAATTTAATTTGGGTAGTCCTTTGACATGTTAGTTTTTGTAAATCTTTTGTAAATTTTTGTATTCAACATGTTCAAGTCGCCTATGCCATAAACTAGTTAAATCATTATTGGCGACAAGACAAGAAATATTTTGACTAACCAAATCAATTGTACAAATTTTACAAAGATTGCCTTTTCGACTAGCTTCACAAATAATTTTACCATTTTTAAGAATAATGCATTTTTTTTTAATAAAAACAATCTCATAATTTGAATCACAAAGCTGTCTCACACTTATCAAAATGAACTTAAGCCCATCTATTAATAAAACATCGCGAAGAGAGAAATAAGAATTACCAATGTCTCCATTGCCAAGAATTTTGCCTTTGCCATTCCCGAACATGACCATCCCTTCTTCTTGGAGCTTGATGTTGGTAAAAAGTTCTTTTTTCTGGTCATGTGGTGCGAACATCCGCTGTTCATGAGCCATTTGGAGTCTTCCGTGATTGTTATTACCCCTAGTACCTACAAATAAATTATTTTTAGTTACCCTAGAGTTTTGGGGTCCATGGGGGTTGACATTGAGATCTTTGGGTCTCCAAAAATGATTATTGCTATTTCTAAGCTTACATGTGCTAGCAAGATGTCTATTTTTACCACAATAAAAACATATATTTATTCTCGGAGTACTAGCATGAAAAAATATTGGAGCTTGGTTATTTTTCTTGAAATTGGTTTTAAAAGGTTTATAACCAAGTCATAATTTTGATTGCTCACTTCTTTGTGCACCAATAATTTTTGTGACCGTATCGGTGCTCAAGTTAAAATGTTGCATATCATTAGTCAAATTTTCAATCTCTTTAGTGAGCAATTGTTTTTCGGAATCAAGACTTTGAACTTTAGCAAGAATAATAGAATGTGCATGATCAAGAGATTCATAAGAAGTAAATAACTTGCCTTATTTTTGTTGACAAATTTTGCAAATTTTCGAACAAGGGCGACGGTTTCTTCATCCTCCTCATCACTAGCATAATAGGAATTATTTGAATTTGAAGTAAGACCTTTTAGGTATGCATTGCATACTTGATTGTGAGGTGGATGATTTAGAATTCTTTCTTTCCTTGAGATAGACTTCATAGATAAGAAGATTTCCAATAAGCTTGTCAAACTTGAGAGTCTCAAAGTTTTGAGGTTCTGTTATTACCGCCATTTTTTTGGACTATGATCCGGGAAGAGCATTCAAGACATTAGTAACCTTATCTTCTTCCGAAATAACTTTTCCGAGTGCCAATACAAGGATTCATAAATGGTTTCTAATTTTTCCCAAACTTCGTGAGCCGAACTTATTTCTCGAATACGATTATACTCGGTAGCCATAAGAGAGCATTGTAAAATGTTTATGGCCTTACTGTTGAGAGAGAAGGACTTCTTGTCATTTTCATCAAATTCTTTGAAACTTTTGGGAGCTAAAGTTCCATCCTCCAATTTCTTTGTTGGTTGGACAACTCCTTCGATGACCGCATTCCAAATATCAAATCCGCAACCTTGTAGGAAGCATTCCATCCGATCCTTCCAAAATGTGTAGTTGTTAGCATCAAGAGTGGTGGCTTGTTGGTGGGGCGCGGTTGTGAGGTAGCTTTTTCGTTCGTAGACATGGATCTCCTATTTATTCGCAAAGATAAAACGAGCTTGCCAAAGAGTTTAGCTTTGATACCACTTATTAGTCCAAGTGGCTACGAAAATCTAGAGGGGGTGAATAGATTTTTCTGATTTCCCGATTTACGTCCTTTTTTTTCCGAATATTAAGATTGTGAAGAAGTAGAAGTGCAAAAAATAAAACAACACAGAATGATTTAGAGAGCTTCAACCCACCTAGGGCCTACGTACTCTGTCCGAATGAATTTCGAAAAGAAAAAAGGTTTATTAATATATACCAAACTATTACAACCTTTACCTTGAAAAGTACCACACTCTTCCTACAACACCAACTATAAAAATCACCAAAATCATCTTACATTAATGAAGAGCACCAAACTCTTCAACACCTAAAAAATCAACAATGTGTGTTCTTACCACAAGAACACTTAACAAGTATGTTTTATTTTGGATGATTTGAAACAATAAGATTACAACTCAAAAGATTAATACAACTTTGTAAATACAAGTGTAATGAAGAAAGAATAGCCTAATAAGCAAAGTGTGAAAGCGATAAGCTTAGACTTTTGCAACAAGTATGTTGAAAGTGAAGAACAAAGAATTTGCTGATTTTTGCTTGTATACTTGTGTTGTTGTATTTGATCCTTCAAGCCTTCATGTATTTATAGCAGAGCTCTCCTAGATTTAATCACCAGCATATGCTCCTCCTAATTGAGTACTTTCTGCAAAAGAAAGATTAAACAATTCCAAGAAATAGCTGGTAGAAGCAAAACCATAAATTCATGAAAAGTTGTCTGCTGCAATGGACAATTTCTACTGATAAAACACTAGGGCAGCCAGTCGCTCTCTAACAAGTTCGAAAAAAAAATGTCATTGAACAATATTTTAACACGGGATGTCGTGGGGGTGGACTGGTCAACATCCTGGGCGACCGGTCGACCTAGGGGTGCGACCGATCCCCCTAGGGTCCAACCGGTCTCCCCTCAAACAGAGACATTATAGAGAAAATTGCACAACTCAGGCACCGCCACCCTCCCCTATGTTAGATAAATGTTTTTATCAAGATTTTGATGATTTTGTTTAAATGTATTTTTACACCAAAATAATATTTTTCAATGTTGTCCAAATACTCCCAATTGATTTAAAATATTTTTACTAATTTTTGGAGTATTTCTTGAAGTTTATTTTTGACAAAAAATTGGACAACACTTCTGTTTTGAGGTCAAATGGTCGCCCTATAGGGCATCCCGTATTTGAAGATGATTTTTGAAATAGAAATGAGAAGTTTGAAAAACTCTAGAAGGTCGACCGGTCGAACAAGAGGTCGATCGGTATCTGGAAGAATAAAAACTGAAACAGAACGCAATACTTTAAAAAAATAGGGAGGGGGACCGGTCCAACCCAGGGCCGACTGGTCGAACCCTATGGCGACCAGTCGGACCCCCCGTGTACCGTTCGCCCTCCCCGTCATCCCGTGTCTGAATCTTTTGATCTACTTTTTAACGTTCGAAATTTCTACATCGCGACCAGCCGCGCTGTGTTATTTTTGACACCAAATTCAAACCGTTGAAAATCCATTACAACAAGATTTACTTTATCAATTTTGTACATTATTTCTACATCTTGTGATCTTTTTTTTATAGACAAAAGTGAAGAATGAGGAGCCTATGTTTGTGATCAAATCTTGAAGACTCTCCTATAAATAGAAGATAATTTTGAAGACACAAGACATAACACACAAGCAAACAACACAACAAGAAAATCTGCAAATTCTCTAAGCTTTCACATTCAACATTCTTGTTGTATTTATAGCCTAAGTATTTCACTTTTATATCTTGAGGTCTATGCTTGATTCTTGATTACACTTGCACATCAAAGTTGTATACTTCATTATCGAGTTAAAATCTTGAATTTGTGTTCGTCATTCAACACAAGATATCCTTGTGAGTGTTCTTGTGGTAAGAACACACTTGGGTGATCTTAGGTGTTAGGTGTAAGAATATTGTGGTAATCTTCTTGTAGAAGAGTTTGGTGCTCTTCGAGGTGTTGGAGAGTTTGGTGCTCTTCAAGGTGGAAGATTGTGATAATCTTCAAAAGGTGCTTGTTCGCCTTATTTTTAGCTACACCGCAAGTATACGGTGCAGTTTATAGAATAGGGTTAGCAAGGTCGAATCCACAGGGACTAATAAATTATTATACTAAGTACTGGATTGTAATAGCCTTATTTTTATCTAGACGATCGAAAGTTGAAGTATTGATTTTGTAAAACTAAAACGAGAATTTATCCTAAAATAAACAAAGTAAATATTGATTGAACGATCAAGAAGATGAATGGATTCTAGGTTTATGGTTTGATTAATATCCTTTTTATTATCGATTAATCAAACCAGAGTTATACGTATTCTTCTCTATAGAACAATCACACAAGTAATTTACCCTCTCTCGAGATGCATGTAAAAGCGTTGATTGGAATATTTTTGCTAGCATCTCTACTCAACATGAGATATCCAACTCCCAAAAGCACAAAAGATTAAATATCCTCACAAATATTTACAGACTTCTCAATCATGCAAATATTCATGTCGAGTAGTCACAGATCTAGTATTGAAACTCATCTGTTCGAATTATGAAATAATACATCAAACAAGTAAAACCAAAGGCCTTTTGATAAAACAAGAATTAAAACAAAGTACTCGAATAGGGTTGAAAAACAATAACTTCAATTGTAATTACTCATCAAATAAAAGTATCCATTAACCTACTCCCAAACCCGGGAATCACAAGATGTTTAGCCAGACATAGAAAATAAATAATTCATAGACAAATTATCCATGTTCATGTCTAACTAATTAAAAATAAAGATAATATGGAATGCGAAGACTCGGGGACGTCGATGATCTCTCGATCTATCTTCAATCCTCAAGCGTGTTGTTATTGCCTTGATCGAACTCTCCAATTCTTTGGTGGAAAATTGCTCTTTTCTCTGTGTTCTAGGGCAAAAGTCAGCGTCTCCTCGTTTGTGGCCGCCTCATCTCTATTTGTACTTTGTTTGGGTCAAAACCTAGTTCAAAACCTGTTAAACTCTATTTTCCCGCACAGACGCACGGGCCATGCTCCTAGCGCACGCCCAGCCCGTGCTAGGTGCCGCATGAAATTGTCTTTTTACTGAAGGGCGCACGGGCCGTGCGCATCACGCACGACCAGACCGTGCGTCCTCCAAACGTCCGAATTTTCTTATGGGGTCTTCATAAATATTGTAGCCCTCTCTCCCAGCTTTCCGTAGCCACTTGAATCAGCTCAATATCAATTGTGTAGAGAGAGTTATGGCCAAAATACTAAACCCTGCCAGTGCTGGCAATTCCAGATGCGTTTGGACGTTCCTTGAGATAAATCCCCTCGTTGTTTGATCATCCATGCTTCTTTTGACACACGAATCATTACTATGACTCTAGACTTAATATAATTGGCTTCCAATTGGGTGTAATCGCTCGATTCTTGATGCTTCTAGGTTGCAGTGCTCGTATTTATCACAAAATCACTCCAAATATTGTTAAATTCCTATAAAACGAGCAAAACGTAATACCTTTTCCACAAAGAGCGAATATATACAATTTCATATGAGTTATTGCATGTTTATAAATAATTATAGCCATAAATATGCCCTAAATTACATGCAAAACTCACACTAAACAGTGCCGTAGAAGATTGTGGTAATCTTCAAAGAGGTGTCGTAAGGTGATGTTGTAATAATATTGGTAATTATTAATAAAATCTTTTTTTCTTTTTAAAATCCATCAAGGAGATACTGGGGTGGTAGAGGACTAGGCCCTAGGTGGGTTGAACCTCTATAAATCGACGCGTGTTTTTATATTTTCCCGCACCTTCATTCTTGTCTTTGCTTGATCATTCGAAAAAGAGGGCGAATTGCGAAAAATCGGCATAATCTATTCATCCACCCTCTAGATTATCGTAGCCACTTGGACTAACAAGTGGTATCAAAGCCAAACTCTTTGGCAAGCTCGTTCCACACCGCGAGTAAAGAGGAAAGATCCATGGCTACGAACGAAAGCTACCTCACCACCGACGCCTCCACCAACAAGCCACCACTTTTCGACGCCAACAACTATGCCTTCTGGAAAGACCAAATGGAGTGCTTCTTACAAGGATGTAGGTTCAATATTTGGAATACGGTCATTGAAGGAATAGATCAACCAACCAAGAAACTAGAGGATGGCACCTTGGCTCCCAAAAGTCTCAAAGAATTTGATGAAAATGACAAGAAGTCATTCTCATTAAACGATAAAGATCTTAACATTCTTCATTGTTCTCTTACCCCTACGGAATATAATCGTATTAGAGGTATTCGATCTGCTCATGATGTTTGGGAAAAATTGGAAGTTATCTATGAAGCCACAAAGAAAGTGAAACAAGCTCGAAAGGCCATGTTGGTCAAAGAGTTTGAAAATTTCACTATGAATATTGGAGAAAATGTTTCTAGAATGGTTGAAAAGCTTGACAATATTGTAAATCCTCTAGTTGTACTTGGGAAAATTATTTCCAAAGAGGATAAGGTTACAAAAGTTCTTATTGTTCTTCCCAACTCTTGGTCCGAAAAGGTTACCGCTATTACGGAAGCTCAAAATTTGGAAACTCTAAATTTTGATGAGCTTATTGGCAATCTTTTCATCTATGAAGTTTATATCAATGAAAGGAGTAACTCAAAGGCATCAACTTCTCAACCGGGTATGGGATCAACTCTAAGAGGTATTGCCTCAAAATCGAAAAATTATTATTCTAGTGATGAGGAAGATGAAGAGGAAGATAAAGATGAAAATGAAGATGATGAGCTTATTAGAAAATTTACAAAATTTGTAACTAAAAACAAGGAAAGAAAAACAAAATACAATTCTTGTTTTAGATGCGGAAAACCCGGACACCATATTGCAAATTGTCCAAAAGAGAAAGAAGAACAAAGAAAGAAAAAGCACTTTCACAAAACCTTGAAGGCCAAAGCCGAACCAACAACATGGGACGAACTTCTTTCATCCGATGATGAGGAAAGCGAGCAATGTCTAATGGGAATCAAAGAAGACAACGAGGTATGCTGTAACTCTTCTATTTCTTTTAGTAATGAATTGCATGATGATTATGATGAATTGCAAAAATATTTCGATGAGCTTAAAAATGAATTCCAAAGTTTGCTCTTTAAATACACAAATTTGAAAATGGAATTCAACACCATGAAAAATGAAAATGATAGTTTACATGCTTCTTATGAATCTCTTACTAGTGCTCATGATGTTACACTTGATAAGGTTAGAAACATTGAAATAGAAAATAGTACTCTCATTATGAATATTGATTGCATGAAAAAGGATATGTTAAAGTTTAACTTGAGTACCAATAAAATGACCAAAATTCTTGATGTTCAACGTTGCGATCATTTAAAACTAGGACTTGGTTATAAGCTAAATGTTATTAATGATATGAAAAAGAACCAAGTCTCTATGCATATTGGTCATTATGCTTCTAGAACTATTACATGCTTCTATTGTGGTGAAAATGGTCACACGACTAATACATGTCGGGCTAAGTATTATTGGAGACCTAAAAGCCTCAATGCTAATCCCAAAGGACCCAAAAACTTGAGGGTACCACAAGAAAACTTCATGTTAGGTACTAGACGCAACAAAAATCAAAGGAATTTTAAATTGTCAAATAGACAACAAATGATCGCGCCATATGATTGAACGAGGAGATATTATCAACAAAGTCGTATTTCAAGAAGAATGTATAATCAACAATGAGAAAGATACAACCCTTGGCAATGGCGAAATTGGTAACTCGTATTCTCTTCTTGAACTATGCATTTTTATTGTGTTGCACATATTCATGTCTTTATTCTTGATTGATTGCCAATTTTTTTTAAAAAATGTCTATTAAAAATCAAGGTCTCAACTATATACTCTCGATTTTTCAAAATTCAAAAAGAGACCTTGAATAGATTTCAATTAACATTTGTTTTATCAAACTTTTGTTGCTTTTTTACAAAAAGCACAGTATGTGCTACTTGTCCAAATTCTATGATAGTTTATGTCAATATTGTGTATATTACTCGATATTACTATGCTCTTGTGCAAGATAGTTTGTCAAGTTTTTGCAGGAAATATTTTGGTATTAAGGAACAAATGATCGTAGACTGAACCATGGCCATCTACGTCATAAGGTGTCAAGATTGCGAAAGGCATATTGGTCGACAAATAAATTTGAAGTATGTTTATCAACTTTCATTATTCTTATAGACTCGAAATTCTTCATGCCTTATGCCTATATGCTCAATTCAAAACATCCCAACGAATCTCATTAAAGTGCCGTTAAAGAAATTTTCAAATATTTGAAAGACACTTCTTTTTATGGCTTGTTTTATTTTAAAACGTTCATATTTTCGGGATAACAAGTCCGGTGAAAATAATTTCTCAAAATTCGGTTTTTCATAATCGAACTAAACATATTGAGATTTGATGTTTTTTTTAAGGTAATGCATTTCTTAATCAAGGCGAGATGTGTTTAATTCCGTCTCAAGGATAACTCACGAACATTTAATTTTAGCCATTAACCACCGAGTCTTTTACCTCATTTCGAGCTTGTTTAGGCATAATGTATATTGAATGAGGTCTATGATTGCAATTTGCACATTTTTAAAACTTAGGTGTGAAAAATCAGATTTTTGGTATAAAATTCGGATTTAAACCGAACACAAGTAACCATATAGGTCGACCAATCGACCAGGGCTGTGCAACCTACCCGTCGACCGGTAGCCCGAAGTGTTTTCAGGGATAAAAATGCTTCTGTCTTTCAAACTGTCATTTTTGATCATTTTCTTCCAAACTCGAACCACTTTGCAAATTTCACACACAATTCACTCAAAATGATTTCTTTCTTATAAATTCTATATTTTTGAGTGTATATTACTTGTATTTCATCATTATTATCCGACTTCTCCGATTAATTGGTAAGTTTAATTCCTTTTTAATCTCAATTGGGTTGAACCCTTGAGAAAATGCTTATATCTTGATAATTTGATGAAATTCGTGTATTAGTATGATACATATGATGATTGTTGATGGATTATATTTGTAAAATTATATTTGGTGATGAAAATTTTGGCTTGATTGCAATTACAAAGGCGTTATACATCTCTTGTTTTTATTCAACGCACGCCAAGTGTTCGACAAAATATTTCTATGAAAAATTCATCACCTACATGATTCTCTCTATTTCAAAAATCTTATAAGTTTATAGAGATCATATTTTATCAATCATATATACTTTTGTAAGTCAAATAATCAACTTTTCCTTCTTATTTGGATTTTAAGCTTCAATGTTCAAAAAGTTCGATAAATCGATTACAATGTGCACTTTGATATGATTATTTGATGTTTTTATCGTGCTAACATTCTTTTTGATGATTCTAAAGGGGGAGAAATAGGAAAAATGCTCATATGCTCAAAGAAGTGGAAATAAGCTTGCAAAAAAAGCTATAAGCTATGGCTCTTAAAAGCCAAAAGCTATGAATGATAATTAGTCCAATTGATGTATTATGGACTTTTATGTTTGTCTAATGATGTCTCTTTGACAGGGTGAGCATCTAAGCTCCATTTGTAAAAGCTAAGCTTTTAGCTTCTAATTGTTTGCTTTTTTACTTAATCTTGTTATGCATGGTGAGAGGGGAGCTTTTGCAAAATATTTTTGAAAAATCTTTGCTCCTATGCTTGTGTTATTACTTATGATAAATGTTGCTTAATAGATTGTTGATTGTAGACCGGGAAAATGTGTTTTGTTTTAAAATCGATCTCCTACAATTGTTTTGGTTTGTAATCATCAAAAAGGGGGAGTTTGTTAGATAAATGTTTTTATCAAGATTTTGATGATTTTATTTACATGTGTTTTTACACCAAAACAATATTTTTAAATGTTGTCCAAATACTCCCAATTGATTTAAAATATTTTTATTAATTTTTGGAGTATTTCTTGAAGTTTATTTTTGACAACAAATTGGACAACACTTCTGTTTTGAGGCCAACCGGTCGCCTTATAAGGCATCCCGTATCTGAAGATGATTTTTGAAATAGAAACGAGAAGTTTGAAAAACTCCAGGAGGTTGACCGGTCGAACAAGAGGTCGATCGGTATCTGAAAGAATGATAATCAAAAGGTAAGGCAATACTTTAAAAAATAGGGAGGGGACCGGCCCAACCAGGGCGACTTGGTCGACCCCTATGGCGGCGATGTGTCGGACCCCCCTGGGACCGGTCGCCCTCCCCGTCATCCCGTATCTGAATCTTCTGATCTACTTTTTAACTTTCGAAATTTCTATACAACGATCGGCCGCGCTGTGTTATTTTTGACAGCAGATTCAAACCGTTGAAAATCCATTACAGCAAGATTTACTTTATCAATTTTTTACAATATTTCTACATCTTGTGATCTTCTTTTTGTTGACAAAAGTGAAGAAGGAGGAGCCTATGTTTGTGATCAAATCTTGAAGACTCTCCTATAAATAGAAGATGATTTTAAAGACACAAGACATAACACACAAGCAAACAACACAACAAGAAAATCTGCAAATTCTCTAAGCTTTCACATTTAACATTCTTGTTGTATTTATAGCCTAAGTATTTCGGTTTCACATCTTGAGGTCTAGGCTTGATTCTTGATTATACTTGCTAATCAAAGTTGTATACTTCATTATCGAGTTGTAATATTTAATTTGTGTTCGTCATTCAACACGAGATATCCTTGTGAGTGTTCTTGTGGTAAGAACACACTTGGGTGATCTTAGGTGTTAGGTGTAAGAAGATTGTGGTAATCTTCTTGTAGAAGAGTTTGGTGCTCTTCGAGGTGTTAGAGAGTTTGGTGCTCTTCAAGGTGGAAGATTGTGGTAATCTTCAAAAGGTGCCGTAGAAGATTGTAGTAATCTTCTAGGAAGATTAAGGTAATCTTGAAAGAGGTGTTGTAAGGTGATATTGTAATAATTTTGGTAATTATTAATAAAATCTTTTTTTTCTTTTTAAAACCATCCCGGAGATACTGGGGTGGTAGAGGATTAGGCCCTAGGTGGGTTGAACCTCTATAAATCGACGCGTGTTGTTTATTTTCTCACACCTTCATTCTTGTCTTTGCTTGATCATTCGGAAAAAAAAGGCGAATTGCGAAAAATCGGCATAATCTATTCATCCCCCTCTAGATTATCGTAGCCATTTGGACTAACACCCTATGTTATCCCCTCTGTTTGTTCTTTGTTTAGTAAAACTTTCAGGTACGGGTTGCCCTATAAGGCGATCGGTCAACCTAAGTACAGAGAAGTTGTCCGATTTTTGTCAAAAATAAAGTTTAAGAAGTACTTCAAAACTTAGTAAAAATCATTGAAAATGTTTTGAAGTATTTGGACAATATTTTGGGACATTGTTTTGGTATAAAACTCATTTATATGAAATCATCAAAATCAAAATAAAAACATTTATCTAACACAATTGCCATCACATTCTTACATACTAATCATTTATGATTATTTCGTTTTGCGATTCTAGAACAATACAGGTAAGTGGACAAAGTAGAAAAACTCCTATAGTTGAGGAGATAAATCAAAATTACCTCTAGTTCTTCTCACAGTTATGAAGATTGGCAACTCTTTTATTTCAAGTATGTACCTAAGGTTTTATTCACATTGAACATATTGTTTAAGAAATTATATTACGAATAGATAACCCAAAATAAGTATTCGAAAGAGATAATAAAGGGATTTATGCGAGAAGAGAAAAAACTAGCAAAAATAAGGATGTGAATGCTTATAAAAAAAATTTATTTTAATTCATTCCGCCATATAATTTTTTTTACCCAAAAATATGAATGCTTATGAAAGTTTTCAGAAAATACACTATTCATTCATTTTCACTTTTTTCTTCCATCAATCACTTCTACTCAACTATCAATCATATTCAATCATTATTTTACTATTTCTATATCAAGTTAATTTTTATCATTATACTTTGATTTCATATCCAACCACACTATCAAAATCTATTGTTTTCTTTCAAGAAAATTTGGCAAAATTTGTATGAGACGGCCTCATGGGCATTTTCCACGAGACGGATCATACATGTAAATAGAATTCCAACTAAAACTCAAACTCATAAAAAAAAATTCATATTTTTTTTGTGTTTTTTAGGATCCGTCTCATGGACTTTCCATGAGACAGTCTCACATAAGACCATCCCAAAAAGTTTTCATTGCTATTTTCTAGCAAAAAAAAATTCCAAAATGAAAGGATATCCTATCGCACCCTAAGTATCTGTATCAAATCATCTTGAATAGATATTCTTCAATTATAAATATAATAAAATATAAATATTGTACGACTACCATCATGATAATATATTCTTATTGATCAATTAAATTAACACAAATTGATTCGAGTTATTTCAGTGTGATAAATTGCACATACGAAGCTAATATTCGAATAATTTTCCACTTAAAATATAAATATTGACAAATTAGAATGTGGATGAAAATCCACTGACAGCAATGTTAATATAATGTAATGATCTCTGTATGACTTCCGATACTATCTGGTGACTGGTGAGAAAAATGAAAAAATCACACAAATAAAAATTCTTTCTTGTGTTCTCACTATCCACCATCTTTATATTGTTCACATTCTGTTACTTTTTTTTCTTAGGTCTTCATTTTTTAATGTTATTGGTTCATAGCCATTGCTTGAACAAAAAACCTATATGATCCACTTATTAAAGACCCAACAACATAACGGGTAATGAAATAAAAGGCTCATTTAGTTATCCCAAAATTATGAGCTCACAAATTCACATTGATTCTAAGAAAAAAATTATGAGCTGGATGGATCTTATGGTTCACCAGCTTTATACTGTTAAATGTATATTGATAATATTTTTTAAAAAAATTAATATTATATTGTTTAAATTTTATTTTTCAAAATACAGAATATGACATGAGCTCTAGTATTAGGGCTAAAAATCAAACCAATCTACTCGATACTCGACTCGTAACCGATCATTAAAAGCTCATTTGCACTCGCTTAATTAACATAAAGAATCAAGATTGAACACATTTTTCCATTCGATAAGATATAAAACTCATTTCGAGCTCAACTCAATTAGTTAAAAATAGAAAAATATGTGTAAAAATACCAAAATACTCGAGCTGATTCATGTTCGCCTCGACTAAAACTTGTTCGAGCTTGATTCAATTAATAATCAAACTAAACTCAAACACAATTTTTAAAACTCTATAAAAAATCAAACAAATTTGAAGAATATTGTGTTCGTAACTACTCGTTTTATTTACCCAACTACGTACTTAGTATAATGTGATAAAAACTCAAATAACTAAACCTCCGCCCACACATTTTTGTCCGACTTGTTCTCTTTATTCGGCTTTTCAAAACCAGCCAAACTTGTCAAGCATCAATAACAATAGAACAAAAAGTTGAACAACATAGACTTACGTTTGTAAATGACAAGAGAATTTGACAAATAACTCGTAAACAAGCTTGGATTGTGTTCGTTCATGTTCGTTTATTGGCTAAACGAGCATACTATAAAATTATTTTAGGCTCGTTAATAAACAAATAAAGCTTGAACAATTGTATACTAGTTCATTAATAATTTGTGAACAAGCTCGTTTAGTATTCGTCAAACTCGTTAAAGGCTCGATCAATAGCTAGATTATGATTCAATTAATTATAAAATAATATTATTTGTTTAAATACTAAATTTTAAAATTAAATATATGTATAAGTTAAACATAAATATTGAAATGTAAAACACATATAATTCTAATAGTGTTATGTAATATGATATGTAATTCTATATAATATGAAAAAAAAAAGTTACAAGATTAATTTATCGTTAACATATGAATTAAAGTTGAATTTGTTCACGAACATATAATAAATATGAATTCGTCAAAGGTAATTTTGTTTGTTTATTGTTTATGATCAAAATTATTCAATCTTCAAGAACACGTAATGAACACGAACATGTTCGTGAACAAATTCAAACATTAAATAATTTTATCAAACAAACACGAACAAATTTTTTAAAGTCTAAAGAGAGCTTGAGCTCATATAAAATTAAACAAACACTTGACAAATAGACTAAAGCTCGGCTTGTTTACACTTAGAGTTGTAAATAAACAGAGCGCTTGACAAACAACTCGTGAACAAGTTCGGATAACGTTTGTTTATGTTCATTTATTTTGTTAACGAGCATATAATGAATAAATTTTATGACTCATCTAGTAAGCGAATATAGCTTGATCAATTGTGTACTTGTTCATTAATTAACTCGTGAACAAGCTCGTTTAGTGTTTGTTTATAAAATGTTCATGAACAAGCTCATGTTGCTTAATTTTAAAATTGAACTTTTACATATACATTAAATATAAATATTAAAAAGTTAAACATATATAATTCTAATAGTATTCTATAATATAATCAATAATTCTATATATAATATGAAAAAGATTTAAGGTTACAATATTTAAAAAATTATCATTAGCATATCAATTAAAGGTAATTAGTTCACGAACATGAACTCATCAAATGTAATTTTACTTGTTTGTTTGTTTATTGCTCTCGCGAACAAAATTATTCAATGTATACAAACACGCAACGAATGTAAAACTCGAATACCAACGCGCTCACGAACATGTTCACGAATAAATTCAAACATTACATAATTTTAACAAACAAACACGAACAAAGTTTTTAAAATTTGAAAAAAGCTCAGCTCGAAGTCATATAAAATAAAACAAACATTTGGCAAATAGGTTAAAGCTAGGTTCGATTCGTTTACACTCTTATTTACATTCCTAAACAAAGTGGAATAGGAATCTCATTATTATTGGGCATTAGCAGCCAGCCCCGCTACCATTCACTGCTTGCCATGTGTCAAAGTTTGAAAATTCAACTCTACGTGATTATACTGTTCCTCATGCGTTGACCACGAAAATCTATACAGAAAAATGTTTGACCGGTAAAACAAGCTAATGAAAATAATCAAAATACACTATTCTATTTCAAAAAAATATTCTAGTTTGAGTTCCTTTAAAAAAAAAATACTCTAGTTTGAGTTTGACTCGACAGTCATTGTCTAAAAGTAAAAGTTTCGTACATATTTATATTATTATATTGCAAATATTAATTTAAAATTAATAAATAACATAAAAACTTTAATCCTCTTTAGAATATTCGAATATTAGAAACAAGAAAAAGGTTGAGATATATGCAACGTTGAAAAAATAAGAATAATAAATATAAAATTTCACTGTCACAGAATTGAATAAAAGTTTGGTTGGAATACAATAATTAGAATTTTCTTGCGTCCAGTTAAGTTTCTCCAATTTTCCTCAGTCTCTCAAATTTATACTGTTCCATTCAAAACCGCCCATAAACCAGCCGCTTTCTCTTACCACTTTTTTTGTCTTCCTTCTTTTATTTCTTCTCTGACTCATCTTCAACACGTTAATTTCATTTCCATATCAGATCTTCGACACTCTACGTATACATATATGATATATATCTGTCTTTATTGGCTAATTAGCTAGTAAGCTTTCAGATTCGATTTTCCCCCACAAAGATAAAAAAGAAAAAAATGGATGAAATTGAAATACCTCAATATTTTCTCTGCCCAATATCACTCCAAATCATGAAAGACCCCGTGACCACCGTCACCGGCATCACCTACGACCGCGAAAGCATCGAGAAATGGCTGACGACGGCGGAGGACAAACACGCCGCCGTTTTGTGTCCGGTCACGAAACAGCCCCTTTCCGGAGGCTCGGACTTGACTCCGAACCACATGCTTCGGAGGCTGATCCAGGCTTGGTGCATTGCCAATGCTAAGAGTGGAATCGATCGAATCCCTACGCCGAAATCTCCCCTTCACAGGTCTAAAATCCTAAAGCTCATGCGCGATTTGAATAATTGTAATAATAATTTGTTAAATTTTGGCGCTCTTAAGAAATTTGATGAACTTGTTGGTGAAAGTGAGAAGAATAGGAAATTCATGGCGGAGGCTGGAGTGGCGAAAGCAATTATTCTCTTCATTTTGAGATGTTTTGAGAATGGTAAATTCTCGGGTATTGATCAAGCCTTGAGAATTCTCCAGCTGACGTGGACTCCATCTGCAGAAAACCAGAAGATTCTAGAAGATAACCTCGATAATTTCGTCGATTCGATTTTATTGGTTTTGAATACCAATTCCATGGAAAAAATTACTGTGAAAACCCAAGCGCTCGTAGTTTTGAAAAACGTTACAGAGGTTCTGAGTTCGAGTCATCTGGAGAAATTAGATCCTTATTTTTTCAGCGAAATGGTGAAGGTTTTGAGGGAAAAAATCTCTCCACAGGCCACGAGATCAGTTTTGCAGATACTAATTGAAATCTCACCTTTGGGAAGAAACAGAACGAAAATAGTCGAAGCCGGAGCCGTTTTCGAGCTGATCGAAGTGGAATTAGGCAATCCGGAGAAGAGAACCACGGAGCTGATATTCTGTCTGTTGGCACAATTGTGTTCATGCGCCGATGGCCGGCAGCGACTGTTGGAGCACGCCGGCGCCATGGCGGTGGCATCGAAGAGACTGCTGAGAGTATCTCCGGCGACGGATGATAGGATTTTGTGCGTAATAGAGTTGATCGCGCGATTCTCTGCCACGCCGGCGGTGGTTATGGAGATGCTGAGGGTGGGTGGGGTTTCGAAAATATGTATGGTTTTACATGCGGATTGCGCGGTTTATTTGAAGAAGAAAGCGAGGGAGATTTTGAGATTGCATTCTAATGTTTGGAGCAATTCGCCTTGTATACAAGTTTATCTCTTGACAAGGTATACTAGATAATAAATAATTACAACAATTTTATGTCTTTTTTTTCTACTACCTTTTTTTTTTGCCTTAGTTGAATTTGGGTTTTTATTTTGTTTTTGTATATCAAGTGTACAAATTATTTTTCATAATGTGCAATGGATTTGATTTTTGTTTCTAATTTTGTATTTAATCTTGTATTTCACACGCATGCAATCATATATGTGTACGGGAAGGTGTATAAAATATTATGTATATAACATGTTATGAAATACAAGATTAAATATAAATTAGAATAGATCATCCGTGTATACTTTAGAGTTTGAATTGTACTTACTGTATTTATATTGTTCTGGAATGTTATATATGTATATATATGATTGTTAGTACTTGTTACAAAGGGGAGAATTCTTGTCCAAACTTGATGATGGCTCGGAAGCTACTCTAAAAACGGTTTAGGCAAATACACCCATTGTTTTTAGTAAAACTAAGTGAGTATCGAATGTCATTCCAACGAAAACTATGATTACTAGTGATTACCGTCTTTTATTATATAGCTTACAAATTCGCCAATAATTTGTTATGAAATAAAAATAAAACCAAAGTAAACAAAAGTGGAAAAGAGAACTAAGAACACGAAAGATATACACTCGGATGGGGACGATGGATTGAAACGTGCTTGAATGTGAATTCCTCTAGAACGTTTTTGTGATCTTACCAAAACAATACAACCACAAACACTTAAGTTCTAATCATCCCTTAACATACTTACATGCTTCAAGAACCGTAAGAATTCCTAAATTAAGTTAAACCCTTTCTCAAGATGAATAACTCATAACCTCAACGACTCATTTGGTTAACTTGATGGGATTAGACAATTCTATGTGATAGGATAGGATTGTACTATTCATCTGATATGTTATTTTGTGTTTGGTTTGTAAGAAATCATTTTTCTGCTGGGTTGGATTATTTCTTAATCCTTCGTTTGGTAGGAATGACTAAGTAGGATAAACATGCATGCAATCATATATGTGTGTCGGGGAGGTGTATAAAATATTATGTATATAACATGTTATGAAATAAAAAATTAAATATAAATTAGAATAGGATTACTTTAGAGTTTGAATTGTAATTACTGTATTTATATTGTTCAATAATGTTATATATGTTTATATATGATTGTTAGTACTTGTTACAAAGAGGAGAATTCTTGTCCAAACTTGATGATGGCTCGGAAGCTACTCTAAAACGGTTTAGGCAAATACACCCATTGTTTCTAGTAAAACTAAGTGAGTATCGAATGTCATTCCAACGAAAACTATGATTACTAGTGATTACCGTCTTTTATTATATAGCTTACAAATTCGCCAAATAATTTGTTGTGAAATAAAAATAAAACCAAAGCAAACAAAAGTGGAAAAGAGAACTAAGAACACGAAAGATATACACTCGGATGGGGACGATGGATTGAAACGTGCTTGAATGTGAATTCCTCTAGAACGTCTTTGTGATCTTACCAAAACAATACAACCACAAACACTTAAGTTCTAATCATCCCTTAACATACTTCCATGCTTCATGAACCGTAAGAATTCCTAAATTAAGTTAAACCCTTTCTCAAGATTAGGGATGGCAATGGGCGGGGACGGGGCTGGTATGGGACATACCATCCCCGTCCCCGAATCCCATTTCAAATACCATCCCCATACCATTCCCCATTTTGGGCATCTGGTACGGGGATGGGGAATCTCCATTCGGGGAACGGGGTCCCCGCGGGGAATCGGGGTCCCCATTTTGTATTTATTAATAAAAAAATATATTTTTATATAAAATAATTAATAATTAAAATAGATGAAATATCATGATTCACTAGCTAAACTTATAATAACTCCATAATATAAAATATTTTAACAAATTGAGTTAAATACAACAATTTTTAAAATATAAAGTCTTGTAATTTTAAAAATTAAAAATCATTACAATATAAAACACATAATTTTTAGGGTTTAATTTTACAATTTAATAAAATAAAAAAAATATAAATATAAACCCTTCTCACTAACAACTATTTTTAGTAGACTATTAATAATATATATAAATATAATATATATATATATATATTTCGGTGAACGGGGAGAGGGACGGGGAATCCCCATTTCATCTAATCGGGAGCGGGGACGGGAGGTATAAATATCATCCCCGTCCCATCCCCAGTTTCAGAAAAGCGGGGAATCCCCATCCCCGCTCCCATCCCCTAATTAATCGGGGATTCCCCGTCCCAAATTATTCGGGTACCAACGAGGATGGTTCCCCGCGGGGATTTTGCCATCCCTACTCAAGATGAATAACTCATAACCTCAACGGCTCATTTGGTTAACTTGATGGGATTAGACAATTCTATGTGATAGGATAAGATTATACTATTCATCTGATATGTTATTTTGTGCTTGGTTTGTAAGAAATCATTTTTCTGCTGGGTTGGATTATTTCTTAATCCTTCGTTTGGTAGGAATGACTAAGTAGGATAAACTTGTAAAATGACCAAAACCCATCCCCATTTTTGTTTCACAATTACTATATGATTAAGATTAATTTGATGTTACTTGGTTTTAAGAAATCATTTTTCTCATTTGGTTGGATTATTTCTTAATCCTTCGTTTGGTAGGAATGACTAAGTAGGATAAACTTGTAAAATGACCAAAAACCCATCCCCATTTGTTTCTTGTTAAGGGGTTTTCATCACCAATGTCCATCAATAGCGAAGGCGATTGAAGACATATTACGCGTCTCCAACCTCTCACAAGTAAGTTATGCCCGATACATTGACTATCTTTAACTGTTGTTTTTACATTTTCATAATTTCTAAATTAATTTTGCCGATGAATCCATCGGCTGTCCCAGGTTAAAATTTTAGATAGTATCCTTCTTTTATTTTGAACTTTCTGGATTCTTATGCCATTGACAATTGAAAGCCTTACCCATATTACTACTGAAAAATTTTGTCAAACATTATACTAGTTCGTGTTACTTTTTCTTCATATTTGCTTTCATAGTCATTAATATATATCATGTATCATTGATTGATAAACTCTTGTGTTAGAAATTGTTCGTACAGCTTATCGTCTTCAATGATTTTAGAATAATTTTGGAATAATATTGTCATTTTGAATCACAGAGTTTTAATGTCGAATTATTGGAAATGAATAATTGTATATTGGGCTATGATTAAATATGATGGTTTATCAGTGTTTATGAAATTGATATGGATGTGAGTCAATCTCAGTGAAATGTTTAACCCCCCTTAATATGTTATTTCCTTTTTTGATTTGTATATATTATTATGATCTTTATTTATTTGGGTGTTAAAGTGGACAGTGTATTTGTAGACAATCAGTGTTGTTAATGAGCTCTACCAATACCTCTCATTTCTCCATGGGTAGCAGCGATGCGTCGAGTTATAGAACTTGTTCTTGTGATGAACCTGTACACTGTCATTGTGGTTTTGTATTAAAGGTTCAGACTTCAAAAACTAAGTCCAACCCAGCAGGCTGTTTATGTCATGTCCTCAAAGAGATGTAAGATCCACATATTTTTTTACTGGGCTTGGAACTAGACCACCAAGATTCTCCAGAAGGAAACATAACCTACCAAATGAATTTCTATCTATTCGGAGTTGCTGAAGGCAATCCGTGTCACTTACTTCAATTAAATCATGCATATGGTCAATCTGTGAAGGCAATCTATCAACAAGTCTATAGATTGCTCTATTTAACTGTGGTCTACGTCGACGACGATTTCGTCTACCAATAATATTCTTTGATAAGCCCATACAAACATGAAGAATAACTTCATTAATGTAATAACCTCCTCCACAATCACGACGACGTTAACATTGTCTGAAGGCATCTATAATAGCATGACAAATTAACCAACTCAGTCTGCTTACAATAACCTAAACTATGAACCAGATTACAATTAAATTAAATATATAAACAAAGGACCTACACAACATTTTTGGTCGTTTATGCAAAATTAAGTTCAAAAAGGGGCTTTTCATATTTAACAAGTTGTAAATAATAGCCTATGGATAACCTGGGGCACTATTATGTTAATACAGGGTTAAACAGCCATAATATTTATTTGTTACATGGATACACATTAACAATGTATAATCAATATTATGTCAACATCAACAGGTAAAAAAGAATCTTACAAAAGAGACATTGAGGTGTATGTGGGTGATTTTTAATCTTCCCAACTAACAAAAGTATCTAAAACAGCCAGCTAACCTGAAATAATTTATCAAAATAAAATTCAAACTCCTCCGTGTGTCCCAAATCACTCTTCATTCAAAAAATGAAGCCCTTATATGTTAATGTATGTAGCATCCTTCCGTCCCTAATTTCTTCTTCAACAAATATTAAACTTTCAAAAACAAAGTTCAGGCATGCTGAAAAAGAAACACGTAGTTCTCTAGACATGGGAAGAAATAAACCAACTTACTCGACCAACCCATCATACAATTAAAATTTTTCAAACCCAATTCGTAAACAAAATTTAAACAAGGACGTTTATGTGAATTCATACCTGGAAAGGATTTCTGGTAACACAAAAATTAGTCGTTGAAATTCAAAACCTTGGAAGAAAAATTCACGAAAAATAGATGTTAATAATGATTAATAGCTTCGCTGAATACTTATTAATTATATAATTTTTCTTCATAAATTGAAGGAAATTATGCTGCTATGGTTGGAAATAGAAATTTCGCAGACATGGATTAGGAGAAAACATTACCTGGGGGATATCTGTTTCCGATGGATAGGGTTTTTGGGAGAGAGAAAGAGAAGCATATTTATTTGTGGGTGATATGTAAATTGGAGAGTAAATGAGGACAACGTGGTAATTGTACATCTAATTTTAGGGGCACAAATGTAAAAAAACATCAACCAATAAATCTGGATAAAATTATCACAGGGAGGGGTGGGATCAATTATCAGTCATATTGCTGATACACTCACGGGCCGAGCATCGTAACATGGGCCCTCATCCAACGATCCAAACATAAAATTAGATGGGATTAATTATCTAATCACAGGTTATCATATAAACCAAACGAGCCGCAAGTTGATTAACCAAAATCAATTTCTAGTTAAAACCCCAAGATCGTATTGATGAATCACGAATTATCATATTAGGTTTGACCCTTACCCAGAAGATATATGTCGTCCTATCTCTAGGATTGCATGCAACTCCTTTCACTTATGTTGGTTTTATCCCATTATAAATTTATCGATTACCTAGTGAGAAATAAACTTCAAATCAATATTCACATATACTAATTCGAATAAACAAGCATAACATAAGAGAATTGCACAAAAGCATAAGAAAATATATTAAATTTAAACATTCAAACCAATAATCACAAATAAGTTCATGGTTCATCACATTAAAACACTAATGATTTAGCTCGTGATGACATTGAAAATCAAAACAATAGTTAAACAAGAAATTTCTCTCGAAATCGTTATGAATACTTGAAGTTAAAACCTTCAAAACCAACAGACGACTCCCCTGATGGATGTATGATGTTGAAGTGGTGGCGTTCGTCTTCCTCTCCGAGCAATTTTCAATCCTTGGGCCTTAGCACCTCTTCATGGCGATCCAAACTTTCTAACTATCTACCTCACCACAATATGTGTTTATCTTCTCTAAAATCTGAATTATTCTCAATTGACTGAATTCTCATCTCCAATCCTATCCTTGGGCTTTTATTGACATTATTTTGATAAAAGTATTCATTAATTATGTCATTTTTGGTAGTTTAACGCTCTACTTTATTAGTTGGGTTGTTGAGTGATTGTTTTATGCAAAATTGTTGGTGGAAAATAGATTTTGTTCAAAGCATATTTGGGTGTTAAAGGAGTACTGAGTTGTCAAAGGCTTGGTCAAGTGCTTTCCCAAAATACGCCTAAAAAATCGGGGAAAAGATTAACACAACACGATCGTGTTGGCCATTTTTTTTTTTTTTTTGAATTTCGGTTGAACATGGTCACATCACTCAACATACCCTGGTTGTGTTGATCGAAGGCTCCAATTTGATACGTTTGGCTTCAGTTTTAGAGCAATTTTGTATTCATAAACCCCGAGTTATATTTGGACATGAATTTATGACCCAAAATTTGCTAGAAACCGCTCCAAAATGATCAACCCGCACCAAAAGGAACACCTCACAAGAACATAAATCATGCATGCATGACCAAAAACCTATGAAATTAATAACAAAATAACCTAAAAATCATAAAATAAACGAAGAAAACATGCATAAAAAGACACTTATCGGATGAAACTATCAAGCCAAAAATAATTTGAAAACATATTAATTGAAATATATCGTGTGATTAATTTGTATAAAAATGCTTGAAAAAATACAATTGCATATTTACATGCATGTACCTTCTAGTTAAGAACTTAATGAACTACCTTCTAGTTAATGAACTAGCTACGTATGTAGAGTTAAGAGTGATAGAATATTACATTCTAGTGAAGAGTATGGTTTACATTTAAGAAAATATGTTATACTCTAACTTAAATAAATATTTATTTCAAATGATAATACATAGTGAAATAACTTTCAAGATGAAATATCAAAATATATCCGAGCTTAGGGATAGTAATGAGACGGACGTGACAAGTATTTCAATACCGGCACCGCCCCATCCACCCACGGGGTGGGGAGGGTCAACCACCATGGGTCACGGGGACCAGGATGAGTGTGTTGGATATAATTTTATTATTTTAATATGTTATCTTATTTTTTATATTATTAACAAAAAATTATCTTATATTTTGTATTTTAAAGTCATATTATTTATAAAAATTATCGTTATATATGTTATATATAATATTAAGTACATAAAGACTACAATATCTGTTTTTTTTTTAAATAACATTATAGTTTATAATATACATGTAAATATATATTAAATATAGTTAAATTAAAAATACTACAGGGGGCGGGTTGGGTATCCACTGGACGGAGATGATACCTAGAATCCACCTTGCCCCGACCCGTGGTGGCCCAAACAGGGCAGGCTGGGGAGGGTCTTGAAAGGGGCGGGTCAAATTATCATTCCTATCCGAACTATAATGATATTTGTGATGTGACATATAAAATAAGAGTCCATCCGATTTTTGACCACTTCTTTATAGCAAATATGTATTTTAGCTATATTTTTCAAAAACATATTTTTTAGCCATTTTTGAGTTCAAATATCCAATTTTCCTGTTTTTTTCATTTGTGGGGATCAGTCCATTTCTCGGTATCGAGAAATATATCGCATTATGTTTTTGAAAAATGACCAAGTACCTCATCAGATAATACAAGAAGGGTATATGACCAATAGTTTTTTGTCAAAATAGCTAAAAAAATATGTTTCTGAAACATGATTATTTTTTATTTTCACAAAACGTAAATGGACAATTTGGATATTACCACATAAAATTAAATATCAAGTTATAATAAGAATTTCCAATTGATATATATATATATATATATATATATATATAAATTTGCATTTCACTCATCTCTAAGTGTCTTTTTATATTGTTACATTTTATAAGACCTATGAATTGATGACGCGATTTTCTATTCCACTTCATTACATCGCAAATATTGCAAAATACCTTTTGATTGTCGGCCATTTTTATTAAAAATAATACTAACTATTTATCGCTGGATTTTATGATGGGACAAGGTAATCCAAGGTAATCCGCCAAAAATTGGCGCTAAGATTTTTTCGATTCAGCGGACTTACGATGGATATTTTCCTCAAAAGAGTGTTAAAATATTTTCATATTACCAACAAAATATTATGTCGGTAAAGATGATAAGTAGAAACGTTGTCGTTTCTAGTTAATTATCTATGATTTTATTCCATCGGTAAAGATAATAAGTAGAAACAATGTCATCTTTACTTAATTGCCGACAGATATAATATCCATCTTTAATTACCAACAGATTTCATCCATCGGTAAATAAATTATATCGAAATTAAATTGTTTCTACTTTAATAGCAACAAAATTAGCATCTTTCGGACCTTCGCTAATCCATCACTATTTTTCATAGGAAAAAATGGGACGAACCCTCTTTCTCTTCCAAGTTTCTTCTTTTTCATTCCCTTTTTTTTCCTCAATTCTCCTCCCCTTCACCACCCCATGCCACCGGAGCCACTATCTATTGCTTGTCGTTTGGTCGGAGTCACCGTTGGTCAGTTGCCAAAGGTGTACTGTTTGAAATTTTGCCAAAAAAAAAAAAGATTATGACTTGTTTTTATAACTTGTTAAAATTTTCCATTTTCTTATTATTTTGACTTAATTCATCTTGTATTATCCTTATTTCTATTGGTTCATTGTTTATTATATTAAGTAACTATTTTATGGGTTAATTTAGGGCTTGTTGGAATTTTCATTGACTTTATTAGGACTTGTTGAATTTATCATTGACTTATTTAGAGATTTTTGAAATGTTAATTGAATAATTAGGTTTTTTTTTGTAATTATTATATAAATTAGCTATTTGTTTTTGTAAGTTTTATATAAATTAGATTTTTTGTAATTTCATATGTTAAGATATTTATATTAGAATATTGATTTCTCTTGTACATTTCTTTCTTATCCACCGCCTCTAGACCCGATGACGCTCCCCATTAGATACTATTAAAATATTTAACTATGATGTAAATAAGAATTGATATTGTTGTAGTATAAGAAATCTTAATTTTGATGTGAATTTTATATATTTGTGCTATTATTATTTTTTGGATAAATTTTTGTTTGTGCATTTTGATATGTATTGTTTGAACATATTATACATATCAGGTTTATAACAATATAAAAATTTTTAAAAAAACACCAACATAAATAAATTTATCGGCATTTTCAAGGTATGTTCAATTTACCGATGGATTGCATTTCATATGTAATTTTAACATACTTTAAAATTATCGAAAGATATTATTCCTTCGGTAACTTTGCTATGTTGCATATTTACCGACGAAAATATATTCCTCGGTAATTTGAATATGTACCAATGTTTTTTTGTTGGTATTCCAACGATAAAATTTCATTGGAATTCGTCGGTCCAATGACCGGTTGTCGATGGAAATGAAACATCGGTAAGTTCATAGTAATTAACCGATGATTTTATAATCCGCTTCGGTGAATGATTACCGAGGCAAATTTATTTATCGGTACTCACTTTACCAACGGAAATTTCAACATTGTTCTATTGGTAAGTTACGTATTTGTTGTAGTATTAGATGATTGACACGCATTTGTATGATAAACATATGTTGTTGAATTTTTTTTTAGATATTTTTACACGCGTCAATCATGCAACTGGGTGAAATAAGAAGTGAATAGGTAATGAAACAAGAAATCAGAACCCATAAAATTTGAACTTTTGCAAGAATAGCATTTATGATCCTTAAGTAAATATGTTAGTTGTGAATTAAAAAAATATTTAATATACGGCCCAATATCCACAATATCCGGCCCACTATATTCTCACGGCCCAAGTGTTTTCTATTTATATTCTTCTCACTCTTCCATTAAATCTTCTATAATTTTCTCTCTCGATTCCTTTCGTTCTAAAGGAAACCTTAAGTGAATTTGATTTGTTTGCTTCTTCAAAAAAAAGAAAGCCTGTGAGATCGGATCTAAATCAATACTTGGAATATGATATTTTACCGTGTACTCTTTATTTTAATGTCTTATCATGGTGGAAGTCAAAAAAAAAGGTAAATATCGTATATTGCATCAAATTGCAAGAGATATCTTAGCAATTTCAATCTCTACAGTTGCTGGAGTACGCTTTTAGCACAAGTGGAAGATAGATTTAGTCCTCATCGTAGTAGACTTCATTCGAATAATATTGAGGCCTTAATGTGTGCGGAAAATTGGTCGTTAGTTGACTCGAAAGGTAATTACATTTATTTTTATCAAGTTAACATCTCAATGGTTATCATTTAGATGTAAATGCATGCTTATATTCATGTTATATTCCTTGATTTAATGTAGATCGTTCAAACTCATCGGATTCACATGCACTTGCCAATTTTTCTATGATTCGGATGCTGAGTAGGCTGAGATTAGGGATGCTTAATTTCCAATTTGTTTGTTGGGTAATAATTTTGGGTATGTTTTATGTGTTTGTGTTGCTTGGTTTTTTTAATATATTTCATGTTAGTCGAAATCTAATAATTTATTTATTGATTCATAGGTTTGGAGATTCTACTACTAGAATTCTTTCACATCAGGAAAGCAAAGATGTTGACAACATTTGAGTCAAGTGGTGGAGTTTGGAATTGTCTTATAAACCCAAGGAAAGTGCACATATCATTTTATAATATAGGTTATCGAGTCATGAGTGTCATTCCCATTAGGATTATGAATACTAGTAATTACCGTCTTTGAGTTATCTAATCGAACAATTTTCAGGGGTTTATTTGTGAAAATAACAAAAATAAAGGAATTTTAATAAATCAACAAATTACAAGAGATAAAATAATGGAAGATGTAAAATAATAGATCAAAAAATGTGTTCGAATGTAAATCCTTCTAGAATATTTTTTGTGATTTAAATAAGATAAAATACAACATTACCAACATCTTTTAACAGAATCTCATGTTTCATGGACCGTAGAAATTCCCGATTTAAGGTAAACCCTCTTTCAAGGTGAAAAACTCCTAATCTCAAGTTGATTAACAGAAATCTCTTTCTAGTTAAAACCTCCAAGATTGCATTACACAATTTATGAATTCCTATATTAGGTTTGACCCTAATCCATAAGATTTATGTCATCCTATATCTAGGATTGCATGCAACTCTTTTCACTTAGAAAGGTTCTTTCTCACCATAAATCTCTCGATTACCCGATGGGGAATAAAATTCAAATCAAGATCCTGAAAATATTAACTCGAATGAACAAAGCATAATATAAGTGAATCGCATAAAACAAGAAGATTATATTAAAAACATACAAGCCTTAATCACAAATCCATTCTAGAGTTTACATTCAAACACTAGAAATTTAGCTACACATGGTTTTGATAAAAGAATAAACTAGATAAGAAGATTTAAATGTTGTAGATATGGTGTACTTATCTTTTCTCAAAATCTCGAATGGACTTTTTCTTGATTGACTCCAATGATGTTGTTCCTAGCCTTTTCTCCAAGTTCTTCAATCTCCCACTCTATTTTCCCTCTCGTGTCTCAATATAATTTGCTCTCTATGTACATGAATCTTAAATGAATGAACAATGAATTATGAATGAATCTCCCAACTCATACTCTTGGCTTTTGTAGACATCATTTTTGTGCAAGAATACAATAATAATGACATCATTTGTTAAACAAATGCTCCACTTCCATAGTTGGGTTGTTGAATTCTTGTTTTCATGTGATAATTGAGTGAATATGCGGACATGGTGCAGCAAAATTGGGTGTTAAAGGTGTACAAAAGTGGTCAAAAAGCTTGGTTGGTGAGCTTTCCATAATTTTCGCATGGAAATGTTGCAAAAAGGTGTCACGGACACGGCCGTGTCGCCCAGCACGGCTAGGTCGTGCTGTTTTAATTCGCAAGAAATCAAGCCAACATGGTCGTGCTTCCCAACATGGCCAGGCGGTGTCTTTTGACATGGCCGTGTTGGAGAACATGGCCAGGCCGTGTTGGGGTCTGCTTCGTGCATTTTCTTCTCGTTTTCGATCCCGTTGGAACACGGCCGTGTTCCCCAACACACCCTGGCCGTGTTGGGCCTATAAGGCCTGAAATAACACGTTAGTTTGGGATTTTGAGCGTTTTTGCATCCTTAAACCCCGGGGTATGTTTTGACATGAATCCATGTTCGAAATTCACCAAAAATTAGCTTCGAATGGTCAATCTACATCAATAAAAGCATCTCGAAGTAATATGAACTATATACAATCAAAAGTTTACAAAACTAACAATAAAATAACTCAAATTCTAGTCAAATAAACACATAAAACATGCATAAAAAGACACTTATCAAACCACCTCCAACTTAGAAATTTACTTGTCCTCAAGCAAAACATTAAATCATAATGAGGGATTCAATAAATCACAACACACAAGGAAGATCTTTTTCTCAACACATTGAATACAAGTAGTCAAGTTCTTAGCCTTCTCAACCCGAATTAATCATTCAGTAAAAACATAGTTTTGCAAAGCGATTGACTGTCAAGCAAGACCGTAATATCAACAGGCATTATTCAGACTTGAAATCATCACTCCACAAATACTGATAGTTATGAACAACTTCAATTTAATAACGCCACGAAAATATAAGAACTCAATAGATCTTTGTAGTTAGCCTACTAGTCATATAACCAAGCTTCTTAAACTTTATTGGAATGAGAATTCAAGGAATATACATTCTCCTTTCGCTTTTTTTAAGACCTTTCGAGACATGCTTCCACTAGGTTTATATTTTGAATTTCCGTTCAAAACACTCCTAGGGTGGTTTCCTATACTCATATTCGTGTCGCCATTTTACGTAAAAAGACAAACATGGGGCTCATGAATGCTCCTAGTTACTAAGCAATAACAAATAGAGGAGTATAACCTCGATTGGTCTATTTATTTTCGTTTTTTTTATTTTTTTCATCCACAAGCTTGGTTTAACAACTAGCTAACCACCACTAAATCATGAGTTCTCTGACATTCATAAATAAGTATCGAGTATGCCTTAACACATCAAGTATTATGGTGTTGGACAAAATTTAGCCCACATCCACGCCAATCAATCCTAGACAATCAATTGCTCGCATTGAAAACACAAATTAAAAAATTAATATAGGTGAGTTATTGACTAGCAAACACTCAATTTGTTTAAAAAAAATCATATCTATTGTCGACAGACTCAAAATAAAAACAAGCACACAAGCATTCCGAGAATGTAATTGCATCTACCTCCAACTTAAGGGTTCACATTGTCCTCAATGTGAAAGAAAAAGATGAACAAACACACACAAAACACTCAAAAAAACAAAGAATCTAGAAGGAAATAAAAGAGGTGAAAAAAATACGACCTTACTACAAAAGTGAAATCGGTATTGAGCGACCATTGGGTTGTTTAGTACGGGACCTTCATCGGCATCTTCATACCTAATCAAGGATAAGCAAAACACAACTCGAATACCGTGAAATCTCAAATATTCCCAATTAAGACAACAAAGAAAGATGTTCATAGTTTTTTTTTCAAACGACCCAAAACAATCAAAATGTGATTTGAAAATGATTCTAAAGATTTGTGATTATTTTGAAAGAAAATAAAACAAAAAATGCACAAAACATCGGGTTGCCTCCGGGTAGCTTCTTTAGAGTCGTATAGCTGGACTATTTCACCTAAATATGGAGATTAGTTGGGCGCAATGTTTTCAAACCCGGACCGACCGGCTGGTTCGATAGGTTTAACTAAGGAACCGTTACGACCGCCCAAGAGTTATATATCTAAACCGGGTGGCAAAAACCATTGTCACCGGTGAAACCCGGAAAAAAATCGGTGACCCCAACCCCATTTGATCGGTTTATTTGTTTTTTTTAAGTTTGAAAAGAAAAAGCGATAAATAAGGTAATTTGTAAACTTAATTTACCATGTAAAAGATTCAATTCCTTTAATTTTGCCTACAGATTGTTTGATCTAATTTTCTCCTTTTCTTCATCTTTTTTCTTCTAGTAAATTGATTAACTATGTTTATAGTAGAATTTTAAGTATGTTTTATTTAATAATTATTAGATCTATTCTCTATACTTAAATTAGCGTCAAAGAGAGATTTAGGTGATTAACATTGAGTTGGGTAATAAGTTTATCAATGTTATTCAACAATTATTTAAATTTTATTCCAAATTAATTGCTTAACTCCTATACATATATGATATATATTTATATATGTATATATATGATTCAACCGGTTTTTTAAAATGGTTCAACCGATCGAACCGGTGATTGCCGGTGATGGAAATGACCCAAATATTAGTCCGCTCAATGTCCGTCCTAAGGGTTTAAAAATATTGGTTGGCGGAGCCTCAAACTTATGAAAATCCTTTGGCATTTAGTAGAACTACCTCCAACTTCAAGCTTCAAATTGTGCTCTTTGACCTCTCGAGTCCCCTTTTTGGGCATAAGCTTCCTACATGTACCTTAAACAACACTTTTCTCTAAGAGATTTTTAGATTTCACATCATGCAAAGGAATTGAGTTAACAAAAGAACAAGTAATATCCTTATCAATATCAACATGAATTTTAAAGATTACTTGTTCATCTCCAACTCTCAAGGTTAATTTTCCATCATGCACATCAATGATTGATTTTGCCGTAGCCAATAAAAAGGACGCCAAGAATTAAAGGAACCTCAATATCATCATGCATATCAAGAATAACAAAATCAATCGAAACATGAATTTATCTATCTTGACTAATACATCATTAATAATACCTCTAGGATATTTAATCAATTTATCGGCTAATTGAATGTCCATTCTAGTAGGTTTAAGTTCACCTAATCCCATTTGTTTGAATGTTTCATAAGACATCAAATTGATACTAGTTCCTAAGTCGGCTAGTGCCCTATCAACGGGTAAACCATCAATTGTACAAGGAATAATAAAACTTCCTGGATCATTAAATTTTTGTGGTAGTTTATTGGAAGAACATTCATCATTCAATTGCACATTTGATAATTCGTTAAACTTATTTTCATTAGAAAGGATGTCATTTAGATCCCTTGCATGCTTTGAAAGAGGTTGAACAAATGGAATATTGCTATGTTATTGTTTGAATGACTTGAGGTACTTACCAAATTTGTCCTCCCTTCTATCTTCTTGATTAAACTCCGATAAGGGATCTTGGGCTTGTATTACGCAACCATTTTTTCCGGGCATTTCTTTGGGTATGTCATCCTCTACGTATTTTTGCATGGGGGTGTTGGCATAGTCATGCTCATGTGGAAAACTAATGGTAATTGCTTTACGTGCTCCCTCGAGTTTGGCTCGTGTTATTTTAACAAACTTCCTTGCGGCCTTTCGTAAATCATTTTTCGCAACTGGCTTATTTGGTTTTCCAAATTATGGATAGATGCCTCTTAATTTCTTAAGGATGTTTTGGTATGCCGGAATCGGGTATATGTTGATTGCACAAACTTTGCCATGAGTTCTTCCAAGTTAGGCTTTCCTTGGGTCGGCTGGAATCCAGGAGGTGTGTGTGGATTAGGATTGGGATTAGGCCATGGTTGGATTTGATTACCCCAGCTGAAATTAGGATGTTGTCACCACCCAAGATTATAAGTATTGTCAAAGCATTAATCGGAGGATTCGAGCTTGGTTCCCAACATAATTGGCATATTCGGCTTGTGGTATTGTGTGTGGGCATTCTTGGTGATTGTGAGATCCTCCACAAGTTTCACATGATAAAACTTGTAGTTGTGGTTTAGGAGTCACTAGATTGTCAATCTTTTGGGTTAGAGCTTCGACTTGTGCAGCTAGCGTAACCACCGCATATGTATTATACACACCCACTGACTTGTTAGTTTTACCTCGTATGAATTGCCATTGGTAGCCATTCATGGCCATTCCTTCTATCAAATCCTGAGCGGCTTCTGGCATTTTGCTATTCAGAGTTCCCCGGCCGCTGCATCGATCATTTGTCTTGTTGAAGAAAATAGCTCATTATACAATGTTTGGACTTGCATCCAAATAGGTATGCCATGGAGTGGGCACCTTCGCAATAATTCCTTAAATCTCTCCCAAGTATCGTACAAGTTTTCATTGTCCACTTGAGTAAATGAAGAGATTTCATTCCTTAATCTGGCGGTTTTCGCCGGTGGAAAATACTTCAAGAGGAACTTTTCCGCCATGACATTCCATGTTGTAATTGTTCCTTTTGGCAAAGTATTCAACCATTATTTTGCTCGTCCCCGAAGAGAAAATGAGAACAAGCGTAGGCGAATGGCATTATCAGAGACCTCATTGATCTTGAAAGTGTCGCAAATCTCAAGGAAATTTGCGAAGTGATTATTGGGATCTTCGTCTTATAGACCATCGAATCGGGACAAGCTCACGCACCATTTGAATGACGTTGGGTTTGATTTCAAAATTGTTGGCGGCAATAGCGGGCCTTACAATGCTTGACGTTGTGCCATCCATGGATGGCTTGGCGTAATAGAACATAGTTATTTGTGGTTCATCCGCCATAGCAAAATCTTTGTGTTCGTCTATATCCTCTTCGTATCCTGTATTAATGCTTCCTTCCGTATTAGCGTTACCGGCGGCTTCGTCTTTCCCGCCTCGACAATGAGTAGTCATACACTGCGGTAAATAAAGAAGGGAAGTGTTAAACAAGGCTCTCAAAGATAGATAAGAAGAAAAACAATAATGAGAGAAATAAAACAAAAATGACTAGATTAACAAAAATAAAATGTTCCTAATATCACAATCCCCGACAACGGTGCCAAAAACTTAATGGCTCGAATAATACTCTATAAACCTAAGGCAAGTGCACCTATCATTTTATAATATATGTTATCGAGTACCGAGTGTCATTCCCACAAGGATTATGAATAACAGTAATTATCGTCTTTCAGTTATCTAATCGAACAATTTTCAGAGGTTTGTTTGTGAAAATAACAAAAATAAAGGAATTTTAATAAATCAACAAATTACAAGAGATAAAATAACGGAAGATGTAAAATAAGAGATCAAAAAATGTGTTCGAAAGTAAATCCCTCTAGAATGTTTTTTGTGATTTAAATAAGATAAAATACAACCTTAAACCATTGAGCACTTACCAACCTCTTTTAACATAATCTCATGTTTCATGGACCGTAGAAATTCCCCGATTTAAGGTAAACCCTCTTTCAAGGTGAAAACTCCTAATCTCAAGTTGATTAACATAAATCTCTTTCTAGTTAAACCTCCAAGATTGCATTACACGATTTATGAATTCCATATTAGGTTTGACCACTAATCCATAAAATTTATGTCGCCCTATATCTAGGATTGCATGTAACTCTTTTCACTTATAAAGGTTCTTTCTCACCATAAATCTCTCGACAATTACCGATGAGGAATAAAATTCAAATCAATATCCCAAAAATATTAACTCGAATGAACAAAACATAATATAAGTGAATCTCATAAAACAAGAAGATTATATTAAAAACATACAAACCTTAATCACAAATCCATTCTAGAGTTCGATTTACATTCAAACACTAGGAATTAGCTACACAAGATTTTGATAAAAGAATAAACTACACAAGAAGATTTAAATGATGTAGACATGGTGTACTTATCTTTTTCAAAATCTCGAATGGACTTCTTTCTTGATTGACTCCCAATGATGTTGCTCAGCCTTTTCTTCAATTTCTTCAATCTCCCACTTATTTTCCTCTCGTCTCTCAATATAATTTGCTCTCTATGTACATGAATCTTGAATGAATGAACAATGAATTATGAATGAATCTCCCAACTCATACTCGCTTTTGTAGACATCATTTTTGTGTAAGAATACATTAATAATGACATCCTTTGTTAAACAAA